>JAKTTS010000085.1:0-39841 GCA_030560485.1 Ascoidea tarda (nom. inval.)
GTTCCATTACCCAAATGTAAAATCCATTTGGTAATGATTGAATGAATTAATATGAAGAATAAGCTTTTTAATTTTCATCAAGCCATTGAAATTGGACTTGAGAATAAAAATAAAAGGAAATTACAGCAAAAGCAGAAGGGTCGATAAGAATTTATCCATTTAAGCATAAAGCATTAAGGAATCTCATAAACAGATTCGGAGCTTTGTCAGTCATATTTAATCTGGCCAATGGGAGACCGTAAAAAAAAATCTGGAACTTTTACGTTTTTCTCCAAAGTCAACGCTGGAAACGAAAATTCAGACTTTTTCAGTATTAGTGTCTGAAGAAAAACTTGGCTGGCAGTCTGCGAGCCTGCGAAAATCGGGTTGTTCACCAAATAGATAACGTGGTAAATTTTCTTTTTTCATTTAAGATTGCAATCAAAATCTGTCAAAAATCTGGGGTAAGACTCTTAGAGTGTTAAAGCTCAGCATAACTCGACACATTTCGTTACATCTGGAAAAATGGATGCATGGGCACCGATTTAGACTTATCTTTCTTTTGCGATGTTCGAAAAATGTAAATCCATAAAGAAAAAAGGAAAATTTGATGAATCAACATTTATCATGTCTGTCTTTTTTGCGTCGAGCCAACCAACGCGAATTAAAAAAAGTGCCTGCGTGGCTATCGGCCCGTGATCACCGGAGGGCACGGGCCGATGAGTAAGCCATTGGTGACTCGGAACTGCATCAGAGCGGGAAGGAGTCAGAATATCGAGATGAAGGCAGTGTTGGTGGAAGTCTGGGCCGTTCTGAGTGGTGGATATTTGCCACCAACAATAGCTCGGCCCGGAAAGTCTTTCTGTACGTGCTGTTTATCAGATCCTCTTTTGTGGTCTTGGACTTGCATGTGACTCTTGATTTTCCACAGAAGTGAAAACAGAGAAGGATCTTGAGGGCCAATTTGATCAACAATCATCGCAAATGGGCCCAAGAAACATCGAAGAGCTTCTTTATCAGACTGTATGTTTTCTCAACCTTCAATTTGTTTGTTCAAAGCACTTGGAGCAGAGCACTAACATTGTTTTTGGCAAATTTAGCTTTTAGGCAGTAAGGGCTTCCGAAATTTTGTTCGAAGAGTTTACTGTAAAGTGAATGGCATTCAAACAAAACCCATTTTCAACAAACCCAAAATCAAATCAGTCTATTATAGTGAATGTATGTATTTAACTTAATCCGAATGGGCCTTTTGGAATCAAGCGAATTTAAAGTATTAATATAATTATTAGATCAACCAACTCAATTCCAGAAATTCAATGCCTTCAGAATTCTTTTTGTGCAGGAATTGAAGAATATCTTCGGAAGATAGACATTGGTTATCAAGCTTGCTCGTTTATTAAATTATATTAATTTAAATTTAAACTTAATGAGTAAAACTCCTTTTGTTGTTTTATTCTCGAGTTTACACTCTATGCAAATTTAAAGTCATCGGATGGGTTTTATTTCAAATTTTAATAAACATTGATAATTAAATTTTGTGATGAAATTCAAAATGAATATATCAAGCTATGCAAAAAGAATCTGATAGAATCACCATTAACTAGAAACTTACTAGATGACTTTGTTTGTTTCTTATTTGTTTTAATGATGGTCATTATAATGTCTTTCAAATAAAAAAAAATAAAAATAAAGATAAAAATATGAAAAAAAATGAAAAAAAAAAATATAATTTTTTTGTTTAACAGTAATCAATAAATAAATAGAAATGCTTTAAAACCTCAAATTATATTCGATTAATACCCAAAAATCTTCATTGTATTCCAAAAAATTTCTACCATTATACATTTACTTTAATTTCCCAAGCTTTAATATACGGACTCATTAGCTAATAAAAAAAAGCTATAATTACACTTGAATACTGAAATCTTAATAAGCTCTTATATGACTAACCAATTCAAATATTTTCTATAATCTGAATTTTATCATGAATTTTTGTTCCCCATTAACAGAAATTTTACCAACTAAACCAAAAAAATTTCAAAAAAACACCCATTGAAATTTCAATATATAAAACTAAGCATGTTTTTTTCAAGAAAAAAAATATCAAGCTGAAATAGCTACTGCTTTATTGTATATACACTAAAAAAACATAGAAAAACATAGAAAGGAAAACGTTTCTATTAAAACTAATCACCACGAATAACTTCTGATGGGCAATAACCAAGAAACTCTAAGGACCTCCAACTGCCATCTAAAGTAAAATTTCATTTGGGTGTAAACCTCAAATCTCTTCCACTATCTCCAACATATCAACGGAATTTAATTTTGTGAAAACGTCCGTTCTTCACTTTTCCAGCAACTGTTTGAATCTGACTATCTTTGATATATATCACAATAATACACAGTACACAATACAGAATGGCCCTCAATGCCGAAAATCTTAATAGAACAAGAAGAAATAACTCTTCTAATCATCGCATTTTGCCTTTCAGTCTTCTAAATTCTCCCTTGGCTCAACCAGGCTCCAATTCTAGTCCCTCTAGTTCATCGCCAATAAACAATGCACTACCTCAATCTCCGATGAACAGTCACAATTTGTTCTTGCAACCGCTTCATGGCTCAGATATTTTGGACAGAACTTCTTCAAACTACAAAAAATTCTCTTACAAAACAAAAACATCATTAAATTTTGCTTCTTATACCGAAATACAGGCTCTTTCCTCCTCAAATGATCCTGCTCACCCAAACAGAGTGGTAATTGCTGGGAAAAGTTTAATTCAAGTTCTAGATATTGATAACGAAAATTCCAAAATCACAATTGTAAAAGATGTTTTAAAAGGTTCTTTTCTACAAAAAAACGTCACTCAATTGGGCTCCATCTTTGACATAAGATTTGGTTATCACTCAAATAAAAATTTGATTGCTGTTGCTTCGATAACAGGTTCGGTATATGTATTTGATAATTCAGATGTATCTTCATCAACATACAATAAAATCGTCAATAATCTTAAAGCACACAATCGTCCTGTCAACTCCATTGCCTTTTCTCCTCATGACTCTAATCTATTGATGTCTGGATCCAGAGATGGTGTTATAAAAATTTGGGATCTTCGTTCTGAAGAGCCTGTAAAAAGCTTATCTGCAAATGCTGATGTAGTAAGGTGTAATGAATATTCTCCTCATGATCCGTATAGCATCGTTGCTACCTATGATTCTGGAAGCATAGTAAAATGGGATTTGAGAAACAATAAACAAGAAAAAAGATTTAATGGCCACAATAAAGGGGGTCTCACTCTTGAATGGAATAATAAATTCAACTATATTGTTTCTGGAGGTAGCGATCAACAAATTCAGGTTTGGAATATGAGCTCCAAGAACATTCAAGATCGTTCCCAACCGGATTTCACAATAAATACGTCGAGTCAGATAGCCAAGGTTTCGTGGTCTCCTTTCACAGAAAACTGTTCCTCTGTTATCGACTGTCAAATTGCATCTTGCTATTTAGGGAACAATTCTTTTGTGAATGTATGGGATCTCAAAAGGAATTTTATACCTAGATTTGTATTGGCTGAACATTCGCAACCAGCCACTGGTTTGTGTTGGAAAGATCGAAATCACATATGGACCTGTTCAAAAGATAAATTATTTATACAGCATGATTTGAGAAGTGAGAGATGTACGATAGAAGATTTACCTAAAACTTCTGTCAAATTTAATTGGTCCAGATTTAATGAGGTTTGTTTTATTTCTCAAAATGATGATTGTTTTACTTTAAATAAAAACAGAAACGAGAATCTATCGTATGATAAGGGCCATTCGGTTTATCAATCTTCAAGACATTTTAAAGAAAATTTTAATGATTACTTTATGTCCTCTAAAGAAACAAATGAAAAATATAATCATCTACTCAATTCCACGCCTGATTTAAGAAATTCGGAAGATCTCATAGATGATTCATATAACAATATAAATCATACATTGAGTGATTACTCTAACCATATAAATGAAATACATGCTCAAAATCATGGAAATCGTGTTTTTTTTCCAAAATTTTCTTCTTTTTTGTTTAAATTGAAGCCGAGAAACCTGTTTGATCAAGAAAACCTGACAAATGAAAATGTTCAATCCCAGGGAACGCACAGAGATTCTCATGGTTCAAGTAATTTGGACTCAAACAACTCAAACTCTAGTTCTGTTGTAGGGTCCCTTCCAGTTCCTCAACTTCAACGACATATCAGCTTTTCCAGTCACCAAATTAATCAACATGGTGTTAGTTTCGGAAGTTCCAACCAACTTTCTAAATCTGATCAATCTAAAAAATCTTTTTTGGGTGGAAACTCTCCTCATAGTCCCATTTTAAACAAAAAAAATGAAAATTTACTAACTAATCATCTGCAGGGAAATCCCATGGCTACCTACAATGATATCTATGATTTTAATAAAAACAGCAATAGTAGTGATAGTTTATTTGCATCAGCTGCGCTGAAAATAGAAAGATCCCACTCTCAATCTCCCAAAAACTCGGCTTTTAATGATATACCGAGACCTATAATTCAGAGGTCACAGACTACTCACCAATTTATTAGTGGGTTAAAAGAAAATAAACCTTTGCAAAATACACATTACAGAAACACGTCTAACCATCAATTTGGCCAAGAAATGGAAAATCTAGTTAATGAAAATAAAAATCATTCTAACATCAAGAATTCAGCTCGAAATCCTATAAATTTTAACGAGCAGCCTCAGAATATATCAAAAACTACGATTAATATCGAGAATTCTGGAAAAGAAATTGGTTTTCAGAATCTTACAAATTCCCCATTTAAAAATATAACTAATAATCTATTGAAATCTTCTTTGGATGTTTCATTTCCATTATCAAGTCTTGTTCATACATCATCTAACAGTTCAGGCCAGTTGAGATCATCTGTTCAACCCAATCTCAATGTGCCTAGTCTTAGTCGAACATCTTCAAACTTGAAACCATCTAAAAATTATTCAAACTCTAATTCTTTTCTTGATTCAATTGCCAGGAATCCTGAATTTAGTTTTAAAAACACACCAATACCTTTGATTTATTTATGCAACCCAATAAAAATTGAAAGAGATTTTGATTTAATTTTTCAACGTTGTTCTTACAGCTATTTTAGGTACTTGGGAGAAGGAGTTGAGTGGTATTATTATCGCTTAATGGAGTTTTTGGATGGTGAAGAATTGCGGATACCTAGAATTTTTGAAAATGGCGAAAATCTCTTTTCTGTTTTGGAAATGCTTGATGATAAAGATAAAAAACCATCAATAAGAGAAAGGAAATCTATTTTGAATAAATTAAAAATTGAAGAGATTCGGAAAATTGTAGATGAAGTTTTTTTTGGATACGAATCAATGTCTCTAAGTGACAAACTTAACTTTTCAGATGATTTTGAAAATGCACAAATAGTTTGCTTAATCAAGTTTTTAATTTTGATAAAAGATATTGAAACTGTGAAAATATTGATAATAATTATTGATAATATAAGGGTTGCAACAGAAATTCAATATTTCAGGCATTTTAAATTATGGAAAATGATATTGACAGTAATCTTAATAAAACAAGAAAACCGGAAAAAAGATTTTATGAATGGGAATTTATCTCAAAATCAAATAAATATGAAATTTCAAAGAAAGGGATCAGATAATAATTCAGATATTTTTAGTAATTTTGACACTGATGAGTTGAATAAAGAACAAAGTAAAAGCGATAATACTGAAAATTTTACTGATTCAAATCATTTCTATGCTTCTTCAGTTGAGTCATCTACTCTCTCAATGTTACAATTAGTACCGAAAATTCAGGTGGATGGTTCTTCCAATAAAAATGAACAAAATGGGAAAAGTGATAGTGATTCCAATATAAATAAACGCATAAAAAGAAAATCATTAAATGATGCTGACGACAATAAAGAAAATTTACACGCAATCAACCAGCTGCGGCAAAAATCAGGAACTAGTTATAAAGATAATGAAAGTGCAATTTTAGATGACAGTGATGAATCTGATGAGGAATTGGTAAACCCTAAGTCATTTCCTTCAATTTATAATTCCAATCCCAACAAAGTAAAGAGTAATTTTCTTATCAAAAATCCAAAGTCTTTAGAAAGTTCAACATCTAGCCTTGGGATGCTAGATTCATCAAGTGAAGTAAAGAGTACTGTGAATGTTCCCAACCATAATAACAAGCAAAATTCTAATCATGAAGATGTAGAGTTTAATATTTCACATTCCTTTAGATCTTCAATTTCACCATTATCATTTTCTGTTGGAAGAAGTATTCCAAAGGATTCGCCGTTAGGTGGATTAATTCGATCAAAGAGCTCCAGGCTTTCTAATTTTAATTATCCACTGGATAAATTTAAAAGAGATAATGCAACCGAGAGACTACCTGGAACTCTCAGTTTAAAGAGTAATTTAACAAAACAAATAAAATACAATTCATCATCAGGGGAACATGGCAATGTTTATACAAGCACAGTTAGTAGTTTTAGAGATGAGAGACATAATCAAAATGCAAAAAGTACATTGGAAGTTTCTCAAGAGCGATTAGATAAGGAAAATCTAGTCAAGAGAATCAATATGAATCATTCTAACGGATTTCCATGGAATCCAGAGCGAATTATCACAAGAGTTAGCAGTTATGCAACTGAAGAAGGAGACATATTAATGTGTGTATCGTTGTTACTATTATTTCGTAATTTATTTACAAAATATCAAGCATTGGAATGGGTTCATGGTTTTATTGAAATTTTAACAAGAAAAAGACTATTTACAACTTCTTCATTAATTTTGAAATATTGTGGATTGCCAGAAATACTGAATGAAGGATTAAAAAACACACATATTAATTCATTTTGCTTTAATTGCAAAAACATTATTACAAATGACAAAGTGAAATTGAGTGGAAATAATGAAAAAGAAGTTAGAAGTAGATATTGGATATGTGAGAATTGTAAAATGTTTACGAGTAAATGTTGTTACTGCGATATTCCTATTAAAGGATTGAGTTTGAATTTACTCACTTGTGGACATCATATTCATGCTGAATGCTTTAAGGAATGGTTTGATGGTGATGAAAGAGAGTGTCCATGTGGATGCGGTGAAGTTATATTTGAATAAGTAAGAAAACAATAAAAAAGGAACTGAAGATCCAAGGGTTTAATTTACTTTTTTTTTTGGTTAATGATTTAGAAATTGGAATTTCAGATGGTGGTGAATGTACAATTGTTATTTTACATGGCTGTTGTTGATAAGTTACAATAAAACACATGATGTTATTTCAGGGAGTTTCTGAGGTTTCATTGATTATATCAAAACTATAAATCTAACTACTTTTAATAATTTCTGTCATTTCATTAAAGAGCTACATTTCAAGTTGGTAAGATTGAAATTGAAACATAGGCCAAATGAAATTCAAGAACGAATTTGAAATTTTTAATTTGTTTTTGGGTATTCTTTAGCATAGTAATTCTTTGGTATTTTACAATTGCTTTAAACCAAATTCTAAAACAGTAACATAAAGGCAAAGCAAAATAATATATGATTAACGTATGTTGTATTATTCACTCAAAAAAAATAAGGGAAAACAACGTTATCGGAGAATGACGAACATCCGAGTTGACGGGTGTTCGTAAATGTATGGTCCGAACAAAAAAGTAGCGATCCGAAGAATCCAGATTCTGTTGAGTATAGTGCGACAATTTCCAAGTTAAGAATCCAGTTAACCAAATTAAACCCAAAAGGTGACATTATCTTATTTGATGAAACTGCTTTCGCCTGAAGTTAATCTGAAGAATCATGCTTTATAAAGTCAAAGTCAAAAATTGAATGCAGAAGGATTATTAAAATAAAAGAGGAAAGGGTATTTTGCTGCCTTAATTTAATTACAAAACTGATTTGGGTTGTTTGAAATTTTTGGAGAGAAAGAAGAAAACAGTGAATCGAAGGCAGTTGACTGAATTGGGAAGGATGACCATACGAGCGGATTTTCCACGAAAAAGAAAGGTAAACAATGCAGTGGATCAAAGTTTATTATTTGATGCGAGAAAAAAAAGCAAAATGGCAATCGGAGCGCAATTTAAAAACACAAACGCATTTTAATTTATTTTTATTTTCGTTTTCGTTTTCGTTTTCGTTTTCGTTTTCGCTTTCGCTTTCGTTTTTGTTTTGAATCTTTGATTTGAGCGAGTGAAAGTGGATTGGAAGAAACCAGATAGTTGATTAGTTTATATCAGAAAGATCGAATAAGAAGAATAATCAAGAATGCATATTCCATTCATAGGGCGGTTACAATTGATTGAATGGTCGATTTTATTTTTATCGTTGGGATTAGTTTGGACAGAGTTTTCGTTATCGATTATAACATATTTTTTGCCACATTTTATTATCAAGTTTTTTGATGATTTGGTCAAGGTGATATACGAAGAATTGGATAGTCGATTGCAGGTCAATTTAAAGGTGAAAGAGCTTGAGAGCGATGAGATTTCGTTAATGAAGAGGATAAATGAAGCGAGTGATTTTATTCAAATGTGCAAGATATTTGATTATGAAGCCGAAGAACATTTGGTCAGGACAACAGATGGGTATATTTTGACTATTCATCGAATTAAGAATGGCAAGAATGGCAATGGTAAGGAAAATAAGGCAGTTGTTTATTTACATCACGGATTGTTGATGAATAGTGAGGTTTGGGTTACAATGATTGATTGCAAGAAAAATTTACCATTTGTGTTGGCAGATTTAGGGTATGATGTGTGGTTGGGGAATAACAGAGGAAACAAATACTCGCGAAAGCTTTCATCGATTAAAGATAATAAGCACAGTTTTTGGGATTTTTCAATCGATGAGTTTGCGTTATATGATATACCGGATTCATTGAATTACATATTGGAATTGACCAACGAGAAGAACTTGAGTTATATTGGATTTAGCCAAGGAACAGCGCAGTCGTTTGCTACGTTGAGCTTGCATCCCGAGTTGAATAAAAAAATCAAAAAGTTGATAGCGTTGTCGCCAGCGTTAACACCCAAGGGGTTGAATCATTATTTTGTGGATACGTTGATGAAGTTGAGTCCTAACTTGATGTATTTATTTTTTGGAAGGAGTGCATTGTTACCATCAGCGACGTTTTGGCAGTCGATTATGTTTCCACCATTGTTTAACAAGCTTATTGACAATTCGAATGTGATGTTGTTCAATTGGTACGGTAAGAATATCAAATATGAGCAGAAAATCGCGTCATATTCGCATTTATACTCAACAACGAGCGTCAAGGTGGTTGTGCATTGGTTTCAAATTATGAGAAATAAGAGCTTTCAGATGTTTGACGATTCGTACAGTTTTAATTATTTTTTGAATTCGAAAATCATAAAGAAGCAGCACGACAGTTCGATGAATGATGAGTATAGCAAGTTAAACTACAAGATCCCCAGTTTTCCAACCAGGAACATTCAAATTCCGATGCTATTGATTTATGGAAGGAATGATTCATTGGTTGACATTGATATCATTTTGAGGCAGTTACCTGATAATAAAGAGAAGGAGCAAGTGAAGTCGATTGGAATCGACGAGTATGAGCATTTGGAGATAATATGGGGAGATGAAGTGGATAAGTATGTTTTTCCCCATGTAATTGAGTTTTTGGCAGAATAGAGCGAGTATTGACGTGAATATGAATGATATACGCGATATATGGTGGGATAGACTTGGAGAGCAGGAGCTGATTGGAGAGTTGTCTTGAATAGAGTACACAGAGGGATAGCATGGATAAATAGAGTATTGATGGAAGAATAGTGTAGATTGTAGATTGTAGTAATAGTGACGGTGGTGGTGATGGTGGATATGGAGGAGGTAGCGATTGTTTTTTAACTGCAAGTTAATTTCATAATTTCATAATTTCATAATTTCATAATTTAAATAGAATTTTACTTAAATAAAAGTAGTTTTATTTAATTATATGCTGATTTTAATCTTGAAACAATAAATGAAATTGGTACTAAAAAATTGGACCACAACTTGGGTAATGTTGTGAAAAGATAGATGCTGTTCTTTATTTGATAACTATTGATAAGTAATAAATTTTTTTAATAATAATAATGATAATAATAAATATTATTTAAAAATTGATCTATTATTTATTTTTTAAGCTGGTTTTGTGTAATGTTATACAGCTATAATTATTTTATTATTTTATCACCTTGTTTTTTTGTTTTCGACTAATTGAATTGGTATCAGATTAATTAAATATCAATTGATATTCATTTAACGTATGATTAATTGCTTTGAAATAACAAAAAGATTACACAAAAATAGCCAGAATTGAATCTTTTTTCAGACAAAATTCATATTCAACTTGAGAAAAGTGATAGCACGATGATAGATAATTGATAATTATCAGATTAAAACAAACAAAAGAAAGAAAGAAAGAAAGAAAAACACCGAATTCTTGTGTTGAAATAATTGCTATAATTTGAATAAATTCAACAAGGATTGGGAATTTAAATATGAATTTAGTAGTCGTAATAGTGATTGTGATTGTAGTAATAAAGAAACAAGAAATAAGAAAATAAAATTGGGGTAAAGATAGTAATTTAAATTTTCAAAAATTATACTTTTAAAATTGTACAGGCGAAAAAGAACAAAAAAAGACATCAAAGAGCTGTTAATAACCAGTTGCGATTCATTACAGTAAATTGTGGTTTAATTTCTAAAATATTTTCAAACATTACAAGCAATAATTTTGGATTGATTGATTGATCGATTGAAGCAATCAGGAGGAATAATCAAGTAAAACAATTGAGCGGAGTTTATTGAGAGTTTGATATAATTGTCAACTGTCGTAAAAACGTTGGAGTTGATCCAGGCAATTGAAAGATTAAATGGAAATGAGTGAGCGAGTTGCTTTGTGGGAACGGTTGGAGCGGTGGTGAGATTTGTAACCGTGAGAGATCTATCTGTCTGCGCACCTTTACCGCGCATAAACTGTGCGATTAGGTCATTTTCGATCGGTCTAAACTATTTTAAATCACATTGATCTTTTAAATTTTTTTTAAAACCATTTTAAACCATTTTAAACCATTTTGAACCATTTGAATTTGGTCAAACGCCAATAGCAAACCAACAGAAAGCAGAGCGTGTTTGGCCAGGCTCTCTGGAGCCGTAGTTATCAGCGAACTAGCGTTTTTCTTGAATAGTATTGCCAATTGCTTACCGGAGCGATTCAAGACTGAATTCAAATCAGAAAAGTAAATGAATGTTCTGAAAAAGCTCCCGCTGGAGTTAGTTGCAAACCACGAAATCAGCTGAAATTTCCTAAAGTATCCATTTAACTTTTTGGGGTGTGGTGTCTTGATAGAAAAACCTGGGTTGCTTGGATGGATCAATTGAGCTGAGATGAAACAGACTTCAGAGTCACAGGCCAATCAGCCAGGTTCTGGTTTCAACAGGGCCTTTCGCAGTCATTAGATTTTAAGAAAATTATTAAAATTCCCAGGTTGACAAAAGCTTATGCGGCAAAAGTCTATCTGCCGACACTGCAGCTCCACAAAGCGTCTGGAAGCAGAGGAAGCACAGGAAGCAGGACAAGGGAAGGAGCAGGCTCGGCGCCAGCGCGGCCTGTGCTGTTCGCTGGGCTGGCGTCACGAACCGCCTGTGCTTCCCGGTCTGCGCTTGGGTCTGGGTCTGGCCGCGGGGCACCGCCAGCAAACAAACCCGCACCAGGGCTGCTCGCTAAACCCTGCACAGGCGGTTGGAGCGGGTGGCCCCCGTGGGAATGGGAGTGCAGCGCATGCTCCAGCCCGACACGGTGAGCTGGCCCCCTTTGAACAAGGGGAATTTCCGTAAGCACTGTCCGACGCAGTCCCGCGCCGGCGTTCTGGCGCGTGCTGATGCGGAAACGCTGCTGGTGCTGGTGCTGCCAACAATAGCGATGGAGACGCTCAGGAACAGAAATATATAAAGTCCTCTGTTTCCTCTTCTTCTCCTGCTTTGTTTCTCTTCTTATCTCTCTGAAAGCCTGCTTTCTTTTCCTCTTCTCTTCTCTCCTCTCCTCTCTTCTCTTCTCTCTTCCTTCTCTGTCTTTTCCAGGCTCATTCCCCATATCCAGCCTCTGTTGAAAGTCACATCCCACTACCTGATCTGCGTCCATATTCATATTTTTAGAATTTGACAATCCAGTTTTATTCTGTTAATCACATACAAATCATCAATTATCTTGATTCAATTGCTTTCCATTTTGCTTCTTTATTCCATAACTCAATTTTATATTCCCAATCAACACTTTTCTGATTCTCTGTCTACTAAACGTATAATCGTACCTTAACTCTTAAAAGCACACAAATTCAACACTTTTAGACAACATAAAATCTAAAGCATTAAATAATATTCAAACCGTTAGATAATATACAAAAACAGATAATACAAAAAAAGCATTATTTTTCCATATCCTTTTATATATATTCCTTTGGTTTTTGTTCTTTTTTTTGTTCTTCTTTTCAATCAATCAGTATCAATCAGTATCAATCAATACCAGTTAATACCAACCAATATCAATCAATATCAAATAATAATAATTATAATAATAATAATTTCATCTTGTTTTAGTTTTTTTATTTTTACTTTTCTAGACCCAAATCTTTTCCTATCTTTTGGTATTACGCTCAATCATCACTTTATCACGAACCAAAGACTCTGATAACTTTTATCTTCAATCCATTCCCTCCTATTCTTAGACAATAACACCAGCAATACCCTTTTAAAGTTACTTAATATTAATCATTTATTAATCACTTAATTTTTTTTGGCAATTATACTACAATTACATTAAATTTTCAATACTAAGAATTTTAAGAATTTTAAGAATTTTAAGAATTTTAAGAATTTTAAGAATCATAAAATTCATAAAATTCATAAAAATCATAAATTTAAAAAATTTATAAAAAAATTTCTCAAAATTTGCAAAAATCAAATTATATTTAATATTTATTATTTAAACCTCAAATTCGTTTTTATATTTTATCTCAAATTGCTCTCTAGTTTAATAATCAATCTATATCACCATACTAATTATTAAATATATATACATATATATATATATAAATACATACATATATATATATATATATATATATTTAGACATATTTAGATACTTATACTATACATGAAAATCATAAATTATCCTGATTCTTAACTACTCTACAAACTACGTCTTCAATCTTTTCATTCCCAATTCATCTCTGACTTCTATAAATCCATAACTTCATCGTTTATTCTACATTTACTGCTTCCTTGTTTATACATATAAACTATCCTCTCTCATTTATCTCAAATCATATAAATATCCTCCATCCACTCACTCATCCACTTACCCACTCACTCACCCACTCACTCACTCACTCACTTTGTATTAGTACACTATATTATACAATCCACAAAAATGGCTGATGTCAGATTTATGGACGATTCAGATTCAATGTTTGACGACGTCGAAATCAACATAGTCCTACTCTTTATAAATGGCTCTAGAGTCGATTTGACTCTAAACAGAGAATTTATCTATGAAAACAGATTAACCGCAAGATCAACTCTCGAAATCTCAATCTCGGATCTAATCTATTACCTACTAATAAATTGGGATCCCTCTTGGGGCCAAAAACCTGTCAACATCTTCCAAATCCGTTTCCTACATCTTGGTAGAGCTGTTCGTTCTGGAATGCAAATAAAAGACATAAATTTAGCCACAAGCACAATCTTCCACATAAGTTTGAGACCCCTAAGTTCTCTAAACAAAGATTACAATATCATCAGAAATGCCTCCTTATTCGTTAATACAGCAAGCAATATAAGAGATTATAACAAAAGATTCACTTTATCGGGCCCTGCCAGTCTCCATAGTTACAATAACGAATTTTCAACCTACAACACAAACACTAATCGTCAATATCAGAGATACTCTTATGCTGGTCCTTCTGCTGCTAGTGATGATGACACCTTCGATCCCACCTCCCTAGGCTCTTCCACTCTAAGAATGTCCCCATCAAGACAAAATAGAAACAGTTACATAACAAATGACATTTCAAATGTCCAATCAAATCGAAGTGCAAGTTTTCAAGAAAACAAAAATAGCATTGTTGACACTTCTTCTTCCTCCATTTTAATCAATACCCCATCAAGATCTATTAATAATAGCGCAAATAACAATCCTAATAGCATCAATATCAATCCTATTCCTAGCAATATTACTAATCACTCAAGAAGAAATAGACAACACTATCGTTACAACTCAAATACAAATCAAATTTCATCTGGCGCAAGAACTTCCAAGGAAGAATCAGGCTGTTGTATTATCATGTAACTCATCTTTCATAATACTACATCATCAAATTTTTTACATTTTTACATTTTTTTTCCTTTTATATTTCTTTTTTTTCTATTTATTCATTTTCCTTTACTTCAAATTCCAAACCCTTTTGACTGACTGTTATTGATTTCTTATGTTTCTTCCACTTCATCTTCTATTTTGTTTTTCCTTCAAACTTCGAGACTTCATTCTTTTTTGTTCATAATTATATTATATTATATTTTTAATCTTTTCATTTGGTTTCTTCTTGCTCTTTTGTTTAATTTTTTAATTTTTTTTAGTCTTTTTTTAGTTTTTTATTTTACATTCACTATTTTTAATGTTGATTTCTTTTCATGCTAGAATGTTTTTTTGCTGGCTAAATCATTCTTTTATTTACAAAGGATCTTTTGTATGTATCTTAATCCATCTTGCCCTTTATGTCACTGTTATATCTTTTAAGGTTAAACCAATCCTTATTTTTCTAATTTATAATTCTTTATCAATATAAATTCTCTGATTCAAACAAACCGGGCTCCAAAAGCAGCACCAGCTCTCCGGAGCATTTTCTCCCAACCCGTCTATTCTTGATTCGTAATCTTGCAAATTTCCTACTATTAAAATTGATAAGCATACTTGGTAAAAAAACCAAAAAAATCTCATTAATCTGACTGAGATTCAATTGAGGTTTATTTTTTTAGTGTTTGATTTGCACTAATCATGTTCATGGACTATTTTATAACTTTCAAAACTTGTGGAAAACCAAAATTCAAGATTCCCTTGTTCAATTGTTCTTCTATCTTTGGCTAAATTGCAAAAAAACAACAAAAAAAGAACCCAACCAGAGTCGATTTCCATCACAAATTCTCAACCTTTTTTTATTTATCAGAAAATGTTATCCATACTCTATTTCTTTCCCACTTAATAGCACCTAATAGGCATTCCATGGCTATTTCATTTTCATCCCAGCCTTAAAAATGAAATTCTCTTCAAACGCAGCAGAAGACTAGCACAACACTGTTAAAGAGCCAACAACTTTATAGTTCCTTCATATCCTCTCTGCTCAACAATATTCGTTCCTTCAAATCACAAGAATTACTTTTTGTAACTTCTTCCAAGGAGAACCCAAACTGACTCGTAAAGCAAAAAACTGAGCTCTGTATCCTCCTATTCTACCCAGATTTTATGGTTCTTTGTGAATAAGACACTGATAAAGACTGTTTGTTCGGTTGAAGAGAGACATTTATTACGTTCTGTTACATTTGTTGTATTTGTTGTTTGCTGAGAGTGGCCAGAAGGTGTTCTGCAGACAACACCAAAATCCTTGAGGGCTTCAAAAATTATTTACTTACCTCATCTAAACAGTTATAATCATTTTATTTCGTTAACAGGAGAGCCCAAACCTTGTTTTGCAAACGAATATTATCCTGTAATTTGCCCGCTATTTGGTTTGAGGTTGGTAAATAATATCTGGTTCTTCGACACACTCAACAGGCTTAAGAAGCTGCAAATGAACACACAGATCCAAAGGCATGTTGGTGCTGGAAATGAGTTGCCATTAAATTTGCAATTTCATAACGACGTGGTGCTCTTACATAAAAAACATCTCATTTTGAAAGCAGGAATTTGAACAAGCGACTGTTGAACAATTCTTGAATGTAACTGAATAGTAATGATAGATGGAATGAAAACGTCTTTCTATAAACCCGTTTTAAAATTAAATATGGGTTTGATTTAAAGCCCTTAACCTTTTGTTCAGACAATAAGGTGTTTTTTCTCATCGAGTTTCGAATTGATAACAGATAAGCAGGCCACAATCATTCTTATGTGACTGAATGTTTTCAAAATCAAATCATAACGTTATATTGATGAACTCCATTCAATGCGCATGAAAACGACTGACTTTTGTGGATTGAACCGCCAATATTTATTGAAATTCGAAAACTATAAATGAAAAGACAAATTGAGCAGTGGCAGCAAAAACAACAACAAGAATAAACAACAATAACAATAACAATAATAAATGTGCTGAGCAATAAATCACGAACTTCTGATGTCCTCAATTTCAGAAATTGCATGTTTCCTGATCTCACTGTTACTAAAAGCTGTCAGAATTAAATGCACAAGTTCAAATGTTTTAAGATCATAAAACTCCCCATTGTAAAAATTTTCCATTATAACGTCCAAATGACTGGAGATTATTAGCTTAAAATTTTCCAATCTGTGATGATTCCCAACTGTTTTCTTAAAGCTCTCGAGTATGACTATATTTTTATTACCAAAATTATAAAAGTTTTTGTAATTCTCAATGTAGCTTAAACAAACAGTAATGATTCTATTTAGTTCTTCACATTCAACTTCAGTAATTGTGTTTCGCTTTAAAATACAATTGATAATTTTTGAATAAAATAAATCAAACAATTCTTTCAATAAAATTTCTCTTAGTCTTTTTGAAAAACTTTTGAAATCATTAAATATTTCTTGAAATTTAAATTCCAATTGATTCAAAATCAAGTCAGTGAGATTTGAATCATTCAAACTATCAAAAGAATTAAATTTATTAAATATTTTAAATAACGATCTTTCTTGTTTTAATTTAATTCCCTGCAATAAATACTCGATTGTATCGTCAAAAGCCCCTGATGTTATGCTCCCCTCTGAAGAATATGAAGACCTATTTGAGTATGATTGGTATGAGTCTGAATCGATATTGAAATTGTTGGACTTTTTAATTGAATTATTTAAATAATAACAATCATTGTAAAAAAAAATTTCGTCTTCATATTTTGAAACAAAGATGACATAAAAAAGTTGTAATAACTCATTTGTTTTATTAATAATTAAGTTTCGATTATAGTTATTAATAATCCTATAATTTTGAAAATAATTAATGAAGGAGTTAATGATTTTAATAATTTCATCTGGAATTAAAGTTGTTTTATAACTATCTTCATCATAGTTTTCAAAATTATCCAAACTATCAGATTGTAAACTTTCATTTTTGTTCTTAACATCAGGTTTTTTAATATTATTAAAAGACTTTTTAGATTTTATAACATCTGATTTACTATCGGGTTTAATTTTTGTTGATGATTCATTATCATCAAAATTAATAGACAAGTTATCATCTAAATCTTCATCACCCCAACCCCAATCATTAATTTCGGCTGAACTTAGGGATATATTATCATCATTTAATAGGCCTTCACTCCTTTTATGAGTTAAAGAAGGTTGACTCCTTTTATTAATAATAGAATTTTTCGAGCTTTTAGAATTTTTTGAGTGATTTTCTGAGTTTTCATCGAGATCTAAATTTAAATCTATTTCACTTCCCCAAGCATCATCATCATCATTATCAACATTTATGTCTAAATCTTGATCTTCGATCCAATTATCGAAATTATCTTCCCATTTCCATTCATTTTCATTATTTTGAACTGAAAATCTTTTTGATAGTTGCCTGGAAATATTCTTTGACATTCTGGCAGAGAATTTAGTGTTTGGATTTTTTGAGAATCTTTGGGTTAACCTTCTTGTTAGACGAACCTGATCGTTATTTAGAAAACCTTCTTCTGGGATTACATCAGATAGTAAAGAGTTTTTAGTTTGGTGTGATTTTTGTTGTGTGCTATTTGGCTTTGAATTTGAATTTGAATTTGAACTTGAACTTGAGCTTGAATTTGAATTAGTATTTTCAGTTAAATTGATCGTTGAAGTTGAAGCACCACTTATTAGGGCGTTTAAAGTGTTTTCATTAAAAGATTGAAATTTATTGTGGTTTGAGAGTTTATTTGTTGATTTTTTTTCTTGAGATCTTAGAATTAGATTTTTTTCATTGAAAACGTAATACATTTTGGAGTGATTGAAATCAGTAGCATAATTTTTGATTTGATTGAGTTTTTTGGATAAAATTTTATCTATCAAGAAGAAATTTTTCAAATTTTCCATATTATCTTGCCATAGTTTCAAGTCATGAGAGCCTATGATTAATAGTTCTTCAGATTCTGTGCTTTTAGTGTTTTTACTTTGGATTTCGATTTCGATTTCTGCTTCAAAAGAGGGAGGTTTTGAAATTGGATTATCATCAAAAGAATCGGTAATTGAAGAAGGAGAGGAAGAGTAAGAGGGAGGAGAATTTGGATGAAAAAAGGAATCAGGTAGATTGCAATTTTTTTTGAACAATTCGATTAGATTTAAGATGAATTTGTTGATGTTTAACAAGTCCTTTTTTGATGTTTTTGATGGAGATAGTTGTATGATTGAGTTGTTGATTGAGTTACGAGGAGAGATGGAGTTACGAGAGGAATTGTGGGAGGGATTGTGGGAGGGATTGTGTGAAGAATTGATGTTTAGAATGTTGTTTTTGAGATTTAGGTAGTAGAAGTTTAGAAAATGGTAGTTATTTTTATTTATAATGCTTAAGAAAGATAGGAGGTAAATTAGTTTCAATAGGATGATTAGGTCTAATTTGATTTTGTTTTCTTTGTTGATGTCAAAGGAGGATAGAGAGAGAGATTTGAGGGTATTTTTGTAGTTGTTGTAATTATCGGTTGAGGATATTTTGTAGAAGAGGGATAGTTTGTTGTAAAGATTTAAGTTGATGATTTTTTGAAAGAAGTTGTTTATTAGAAGAGAATTTTTTTTGATGAGTTGGTCTTTGAAGTAGATTGGGAGGGAGTTGAAAAAGAGGGAGTAATTTATTAGAGAGTAAATTTGTGAGTTAAATATTGATTCAATGGAATTGTTATTTATGGATTTTTTTTTCTTTTTTGTGTGGGTGTGATGTATTTTGATTAGATTGATTGAGAATTTTGAATTATTTGGAGATTTATTGAAAATTAAAAGATGAGTGTTTTGGAGTATTTTGGATAGGATTAGGTTGTTTAGATTTAAGAAATTTTGAGAAAAGAATTGAAAAAAGGAGAGATCATTTTGGGAGAGATTCTGTTGGATATGATTTTGAGAAATAAAGTGAATTAGATATGAAATGTTTGATGAGTTTTGGGATAAGATGGAGAGATAGTCATTGATATTTAGAATGTTATTGTTGTCAAAAATAGTTTGGTTTATAGATATCGAAAGATGGTTGAAATTTAAGGAGATGAATTTGTTGAATAGAGATTTAAAATTTGATAGGGAAGTGTGGATTAAAGAGGAAAGATTTGACAATAAAATACTCCAAAATTTGAAACTTTCTAGTTTTCGAGATAGAGTAGAGATTAATTGGTTATTGATCTCCTCAGTGTCTTTATTTGAATTTGAATTTGAGTTTGCAATTAGTAAAGAAGATGAAGATAGTACCTTTTTGATTGTTTTAGTTGTATTTGCAGGAAAAGCAGCCAAGAAACTGCCTGGGATATTTAGATCATTTAAGGAAGAAGAGGAAGTATTTTTTAAAGATAAATTCGATAGGTTGGATACGTTTAATGAGTTGTTATTTTCATTATTGCTTTCTTTATTTTCAACAGTGTTATCAATTGCGTGGAAAGTGTTTTCGGTGAGATTGTTGGGCGCTGAGGATAGGAGGATGTCGTTTTGAATGATAGTTGTTTTGAATTCTTCAATTTTGTTGATTAGTTTGATTAGATTGTAGAAAATGGAATCCAATTCAAGAGAGTTCTGAGATATAATTGATTCAGTTTCGTTGATTAGGTTGTTGATAAACAAGAGTTTGTTGAGGAAAATGTCCTGTAGGGAATTGAAGTTCTCGTTATCAGAGACAAATGGAGAAGCCGCTGTATTATCTTCAGCTGTGTTGCCACCATCACCACCATCATCACCATCACCACCATCATCACCATCACCACCAATGCTGGTGCTTAGCTGGGTGTGCTGGAGCAGCTTCAAGTTGTCGATGGAGACAGAAAGGTCATTGATTAGCCTTGCATTGTTATCTGTGTCAGTGAAGTCCACCGAACTGTAGCTGCTGAAGAGTTTGTTCATAGTTGTGCTGGCGTTTGGAGTCCTTCCTCTGCTTCTCCTCTGCTTCTCTGCTTCTCTACCAGCTCTCGTCCTGCTGCACGCGAACCTCTCCCGCCACGTGCACCACCACTTCCGTCATCTCGCGCACCATTGCGGCCCGCGGCCCACGGCGTCCGAGCACCGCTGCCACGAGCCGGAGTCGGTTTCGTGCCCGTCGAAGAGTTTCGTCGAGTTTCGCCACGCTCCGGCTGTCGTTACCGAGTGCCACATCCGCCGTGAGCCGCCGCAACTGCGCGACGTGCCCCGCCACCGCCCGCCGGACCGTCTCCTCTGCTGCTGCTTCTGTTGATTCTGCTGCCTGTGCTTCCACTCCCTCGCCCGCACAGTACCGCTCCAACACCACCACATATCCCCTGAGCATTCCCAAGGCCAAGTGCCTCTGGTACCCGGTCTGCAACCCAAACTGCTTGCCCTCTCGGTAGTTCTGCTCCTTCGACTCCCGGTAGCCCTCCTCGAAGCCTGCCTGGTAGAATTGCTCTTCCACGTTCAACACCTTGTCCCAGTCCATTGCTTCTGTTGATCTTGCTTCTTGTGTTTCTCGTGCTTCTCCTGCTATTGCTGCTGCTTCTCTCACCACTTCTGCTGCTCCTGTTGTTGTTTTTCTTTCTCACGCTTTCCGTCGCCCCCACTGACCGTCAACTGATCCATTCCTGATCCGTTCCCTGCTCCAACAATACACTCACCGCTTTCTCCACTTACATAAGCACTTGTTTTTCGCGGATAATCCCTCTCTCTCCAGCCAAAACATCACTACCCGCACTAAAATCTGCTTTTCCACCGGAAAAAGTCTCTGCTTTCCTCAACAAATCATTTTTAAAATTCATTATATCTACTGCACTTGTTTCGTTTTACTCACTACTTAGTATACTATAGTTTTCTTCTTCTTTTTTTTTCTTCTTCCTCCTTAACTCTTCTACTGTTGGTTTTTTAAAAACTAATACCAATTTCCAATTCCTGCTTCCTGGTTCTTATCCATTAATTGGTTCATTGTATCTATATTTCTTATCTTCAATTGATCTTTTTTCCCTTGATCTAATCTAATCAAATCTATTCGATTCTACTCTATTATAACCATTCAATACTTAAACCGTTTACTTATTCAAAAGTCAAAAATCAAAAATTAAAAATTAAAATGTCTGCTATTGCCTTAAAATCCAAATCTTTAAACCCTTTGTTAAAATGCTCTTTGCCAATCTTGAAAAACTCACACTCAAACCAATTATTCCTCAAAAATTCATACAACTATCTTCTCCTAAATAAATCCTTCTCAAAGAGATATGCCTCAAGCAAATCCTATCCCCCTTATACTGTTATTAACATGCCTGCTTTATCCCCAACAATGTCCCAAGGTAACTTGGCCGTTTGGAATAAATCTGTTGGTGACAAATTGCAACCAGGTGAACCAATTGCTGAAGTCGAAACCGATAAAGCTCAAATGGATTTCGAATTCCAAGAAGAAGGTTATCTTGCAAAAATCTTTGTTGATGGTGGTACCAAAGATGTCCCTGTCGGTAAACATATCGCTATTTACGTCGAAGATGAAGCTGATGTCTCTGCTTTTTCTGATTTTACTGAAGCTGACGCCGGTGGTTCTGCTCCTGCTTCCGAACCCGCTCCTTCCACTTCGGCTCCTGCCTCCGAACCTGTTGAATCTTCTACCCCAGCTCCTGTTTCAGAAAAGACTCAATCATCCTCATCCTCATCCTCATCCTCTTCTTCATCAAGAATCTTCGCTTCTCCTTTAGCAAAGACAATTGCTCTAGACAAAGGCATCGCTTTGAAAAATGTCACTGGAACTGGTCCAAATGGTCGTATCACCGCCAAAGATGTTGAATCTTATGTTCCCCCACCTGCTTCACAACAACCTTCTACCGATGCAACCCCTGCTCCAGCCACTGCCTCATCCTCTGCCGCTGCCTCGACTTCTGCTCCTGCTCCTTCATCTTCTGAAAATTATGAAGATATCCCAATTACAACAATGAGATCCGTTATCGCTAAAAGATTAACCGAATCCTCTCAAAATAATCCTTCTTATATTGTCTCTTCTGACGTCTCTGTCTCAAAATTATTAAAATTACGTAAATCTCTTAATGACAACTCCAATAACCAATTCAAATTATCAATTAACGATATCCTCATCAAAGCAGTTGCTAAAACTTGTCAATTAGTTCCCCAAGCTAACTCCTATTGGCTAGAAAATGAAAACGTAATCAGACAATTCAAAAACGTCGATGTATCTGTAGCTGTTGCAACTCCAACTGGTCTTATAACCCCCATAGTTAAAAACGCCCATGCTATAGGTTTGAAAGAAATCTCCTCTCAAGTTAAAGATTTGGGTAAAAGAGCTAAAGAAGGTAAATTGTTACCCCACGAATTTCAAGGTGGTACTATTACCATCTCAAACTTGGGTATGAATCCAGCAGTTAAATTATTCACAAGTATTATCAATCCTCCTCAATCCGCTATCATAGCTATTGCAACAATCGAAAAGAAGGCAATTCCCGATAAAGCTAATCCAAACGGTTTTATTGTTGTTGATGTTATTAATGTTACTGCAACTTTTGATCACAGAGTAGTCGATGGTGCTTTAGGTGGTGAATGGATTAAATCTTTCAAAAAGGTTGTTGAAAATCCTTTAGAATTACTACTTTAATTTTAATTAATTAATTCACTCATTCAATTTTACCTAATTTTACCTATTTTTTTTTTTTTGTCATTTTTTTTTTTTGATTTTCATCTATTAAAATCTTATAGATACAAATTATTTCATTAATATCTTTGTTAATCTTATATATCAATTTTTATTTTTATTCGTTTACACCCTACATCCTACACTATGATTCTCATCGTTTATATTGATATATCTATGTAAGATATGTTGTTTTTTATTTCTTCAAACTTATTTTCAAATTCCACAATTATTATCTCCCCACCATAAAATTGATAAATCCTTCTCAATTAAATCTTTATTATTATTATTATCATTGCTATTATCAAAAAATTTGCTGATATTTGAATAGGCTTCTTTTTTAATACAATCATCTTCCCAGATTACATTAATTCCATTATTCTTATTCAAACAATCTTTAGTAGTCTGCCATGAAAATCTAACAAATTGATTCCATCCGAATATTTTATTCATTGATCTCTTTAACCACTTGGATGTTCGTGGATCTGAAGGATACCCTGATCCCCAATTTATAATACCGTTTTTATTGTTATTATCATCATCATCATCCTCTTCTTCTAGCTTTTTTCTTGATAAATCTAAAGAATAATCTCTAGTAACTTTTGCAACAACTGAGGCACAACTAACTATGGGAAATAACGAATCGGCTTTTTTAGTCACAGTGAACTTTACATTTGGAAATCTTCTGGATAACTTGGATTGATAACTAGCAGGGGGTCCAACTGTATCAACATAAACTTCTTTTATATTTAACCCTTTATCCAAAACTTCTTGAATTAGATCGATTGTTGCATTGTGAGCTTGTTCATTCAAATTGAATACAGAATTTCCATTTCCATTGTTATTATTAATTGGTTTCAACATCCCTGATGAAATATCACGAGCAGTGAGAGTTTTTGTTGCCCAGCCTACATTTTTAAATAATTCACTTTCATTCTCACATATTTTCGACAATAAATAACTTCTTTTATGTTCAGTCAATTGTTTTGAATCATCAAATCCGTATTTTTTAGAACTCAAAACAGAAGAGAATTCCTTTTTACAATATGATATTCCATACACCATTGGGCCCAAAACCGGCCCTCTCCCAGCCTCATCAACACCAAGAATCAAATATGGATTGGGAGAATTGGATATTTCCAAAGGGATTTCCGAATGATAAGTAATTGAACTATGATCTATTTTAGTATTTGAAAGTATTAATGAGGGGGCAATAGAAGGTGGAATAAAACTTGAATTAACAAAATCTTGAGTTTTTTTTTGAAAAACTTTGCTGGATTTAGATTTTAATTTTATTTCATCCTCCCCTTTTTCAATTTTAATCCTTTTATAAAGCTGGATTTTTATTTCATCTTCAAGTTGGTTTTCATGTTTATTTTCATTCGAGAGATCATCATCAGACAGTATATCAACACTAACAAAATTCCTTTTAGTTTTTTGGTTGTGGTTAATCACATTATCATCATCATCATCATCATCATCATCATCATTATCATCATTATTATTATTATTATTTTTATCGTTAATATTGATTTTGATTTCATCAATAATTTCCTTTTCAGATACTAAAGAGTTTGTGGCTGATCTTTTCCCATTGTTTAACCTTGCTATCTTTTTTGATTTTATAACAGACATTATTGTAACATTTTGTATAACAGAGATTATATCTTGGGATAAAATTTTCCGGTCAAATTCAAAACCCCAAATCGAATCGAAAACGCGAAAAGTTAAAGTTAAAAAAAAATAAAAGTCAATCCGTGTTTCCTGATACAAAAAAGTTTAATTATTATTTATTAATTATAATCACGTTCCATCTCTTTATTTTCGTCATATCTATTAACATTGGCTGGACATTGTGGGCTTTGGGTGACTTTATCGAAATATCTTCCATGTTCATATTTGTGCAAAATATCAAAAGAAGTGGAAACTGATCTGATATAATCAATTTCGTTTTGATCTAGCTGATCGATATCATTCTTGATATTATATAGGTTTGATCCCTGAAAAACAACATCATGTTTTTCATGAGGTAAATGCTTTTTATAAATGAAAAAGTTCGCACCAGCAGAAGAATATAGAGAACCAAAGGGCAAATAAGGAACGTAATCACCTCTATGAATTACTGTTATATAACCACTCTGGGGAAGCTGGTTTGTTTCAATCATATAAGAGACATTTTCAGTATCAAAGATTTCATCTATCCATTCACACATTTTCATGTTACCAAATTTCGGCAAACCGTAAGAAATAATTAAAGGGTCATGACCAGATAACTGAAATTCAATACCAGCCAAAATAGCAAAGACTGCACCCATTGAGTGCCCTGTGATAAACAATCTATAATCTGGATAAGTTTTTCTGAGAGAAACTACAGATTCTCTAATGACTCTAAAAGAGTTCTTTAAAGCACTATAAAACCCGAGATGGACCAAACAAGAATCGCCACATTCTTTATACTTTGATAAGATTGGTGAATAAGGCACAGGTTTTGCAATCGAATCAGTTAACCAGTCAATTAGCTTGGTGGATCCTCTAAACGCCACTATGATTTCTTGATTTATATGGTTTACAGCAGTAAAACCAGTCATACCCGGTAACCTATCGTTATTGTGTTTATTTGGCTGAAAAACAGTATGAATTTGTAGTTTGGAAGTAACTAAATCATTAATACAGAGCGATAATTGACATGAATCAGGTAATTCACCCAAAGTCAAACCATGGTCAATGCAACTGGTAACTGTGCAATAGTTAATACCCTGTACAAGCTGATCATATGTCTCATCGGAATAACTATAGCAGCATTTAATAATAATAGCTGAAATAAACAAAAACAAGAGTTGTGTTATATCCATCGTGTATTTGATTTCAACTCTTGTGAGAGAACATCATCAAGGATAAACACCAGTAAACCACTATTTATCACCAAAAGAAAGTCATCTCGCACAGCACATTTTGTGCTTCTTCTGAACTAAGCGCCAATCTCCTGCTTTTGCTTCCTTTTCACGAACCCACAAAACAAAAAATGCACGTGGTATTGTCCTTCTTCCTTCAGCAGCACCATCACCATCACCATCACCATCACCATCAGCTGGAATTCAGAACAAGGAAACAAAAGACTGAAATGTCAGAGTACTGTTCTGAAATTTTACCGGAGGAAGAAGGAATTCCTATTTGTAAGAGCTTCTGTTCCAGTACAACTGAAAAGCCCCCATGTTGTTTGAGAATTCATCCAATTGATACCTCCATCCTCATTCTAGGAACGTATAAAGTCAATGACAACAACAGCACAGATAGAAAGGGTTCTATCGACATTATGAAATATAATAGCAGCTTTAGCTCCCTCACTTTGATCAAGACGCAAGAAACATCTGGTGCTATTTTAGACTTAAAAATTTCTCCTTTTGATTACACCTTGATTGCAACAGTACATTCAACTGGGAATATTACTCTATGGAGATTGATCATTGAGGATTCTCTTATTGATTTATCTTTAATTAAAAACTTTCAATTATTTGATGAGACGTCTTTAATAACCTCAATAAATTTTTCATCAGTTGATGACTCATTGATTTTAGTAACATTAACAACTGGCGAGATTTATACATTGAAATTAAAAAATTTTTCGCTTGATATACTAAACTCATTTGATGAAAATCATTCTTTAGAAGCATGGACGGGAAACTTCGGTAGCTATGACTTTTTGGAAAATGTTATATTTACTGGTGGTGATGATTGTAAATTATTAGCTCATGATATTAGGTCCAATCAATTAATTTTTGAAAATAACAGAATTCATCATGCTGGCATAGTTTCAATTCTAACTCCAACTCCAGGCGATTATAACGGAAATGGTTCTTGGAATGTAAATGGTAATCATTATGAACTCATCACTGGTTCTTATGATGATAATGTGAGATCTCTTGATTTGAGAATATTGCCTCCAAACGACTTGATATATTCTTTACCACCAAAAGTTAATCAAAGTTTGAATCTAGGAGGTGGTGTATGGAGATTGATACCTTTTGGTGGAAAAGACAATGCTGATAATAGATTACTATCGTGTTGTATGTATAATGGTGCTAAAATCTTGAACAAGAGAGAAAATGAAAATGAAAATAGAAATGAAATTGTAGTTGAAAGAGTGTTTAAAGAAAATCACAATAGTATGGTTTATGGCGCTGATTGGTCGACGGATGGGAAATTCGTTGCTACCTGTAGTTTTTATGATCGTCTAGTTCAAATCTGGTCGCCAAATTATATATACTGACAAATTGTAGCAAATAACAGCTGAATGATATATACATTTGTATTGTTATACAACAACGTTAACCTACTACTGATTGCTGTTTATTCCATTAGAATTTGAAGTTTAAGATGAGAGAATTATTGGTGTTGCTTCTTGTCACCGATTTTTCAGTGGTCATGACAGTTACTTCTACATACATTCAAGTCTCAACCCTGTCAAAAATATTATTAACTAAAATATCAAAATGGAACACAGCGTTCAGGATAAAAACCCAAAATAGGTATAGTAAATTCATTAAACTAAATTAGATCAAGATATTAGATCGAGATGAATCAAATTAAGATAAAATAGTTAATAGATAAATAAGTAAATAAGTAAATAAATAGGTAAATAGGTAAATAAAAACGAGCGTTGAAATGCATTATGATTACCAGAACTTCCAGCTTGACTCTGGCTCCTTGCCAGCTTGTATATCTTGATATTCTTGTTGTTTGTCTTCAAGTTCTTGTTGCAAATCCTCAAGATCAGATTCTTTATCGCTGTCGGAGCCGGCTTTTAGTTCTTCTATTTCTTCTCTAAGTTCTTCCATTTCATCTCTGACATCTTCTAAAGCTTCTTGTTTGTCTTCTTCGGCTTCTTTTCTCTCTTCTTCCAATTCTTCTCTTAATTCTTGAATTTCTTCGTGCAAACTTTCTATATCAGAAGATGAAGCAGAAGAATCTTTCTTCAATTCTTCGAGCTCGTCAAGCTTTTCTTGGAGTTCATCTTTTATACTTTCAATGTCAGAGCCTTCGTCGATTTGTTGGGGTGGAGGTGGAGGTGGAGCTTGTTCATAACCATAGCCTTGATCAACAACGGCTTGATCAACAACAGAAGGTGGAATTGCTCTTTCTTGAACAGGTTCTCCACCTTGATTTCCTTCTAAACTTCTTAAATATTGTCTCTCTCTTGCAGCAGCCAATTCAGCTTGTTTTTGTTCAAGAGCAGTTTGGGCAAGCTGTATTTGGTCTTCATCAGCACCCTCGGCCTTTAATTGTTCAACAATAGTTGCCTTGTCGGCCACTTCTTGAATCAACCTTTCAATATTAGCGTTTTCATCAGCCTCCCTAGTAGTATCATCAGCGGAGTAAGAGTAGGCAGCGACACCGGCACCGGCACCAACAGCACCAACACCAACAGCAGCAGCACCATAACCCACACCAGCATCACTGTATCCGGGAGCAGGAGCAGGAGCGTATCCGGGAGCAGGAGCGTATCCAGCAGCAGGTGGATATCCAGCAGGTGGATATCCAGCAGGAGGATATCCAGCAGCAGCATAGGCTTCAGCCAAGTTTTTCTTTCTTTCTTCTTCTTCTTCTTTGTGCTGGTCTTCTCTGTATTCTTCATAACAGTCTTCTAATTTGTTAGCAGCAACACCACCAATAACAGCACCAGCTAAAGCACCAAAAACTTTACCCTTTTTACTCTTTTTACCACCTAATTTGGCACCGATAAAAGCTCCAGCACCAACACCGGCAGTTGTAGCTAAAAATCCTCTGGTGGTTTCACCGTCAGAATCTTCATTGGCTGAACGAGAGGAATCAGAATCGTAGCCCCTAGTGGCGGTAGTGTCTGGTGGACCGGAAAAGCTATTAAAGAAATCAGCCATTGCAAGTATGAATTAAAGGAAGGTAACTGATAGACAAGTAAAACAGTAAAAACCTAAATCTCTCTGTAATTAAAGAGTTGTATTGATAGGTAAGAAAGGGTGGGAAATTACAAGAAATGGCAGCTCAATGATGGCTTTTATATCTATTTACTTATTTTTGGTCAAATACAAAGAATTGGGCAGCGAAAGAAAATTTAAGAGGTGTTCAAAACATATTTATATTGTTTTACTGCTGAGAGTAATCGTAACCTATACACCGGAGTGCTATGTAGACTCTGAAAACAAAAAATAGCTGAAAAAACAGATAAAAGGTGTCTTAGCCAATTATTTTTAATGGCATCAAGAAGATGATTGGAAAGGACGAGCAGTGTGCACTGGCTTATATGCTTCGCGGATGTGGTGATGAACTCATACACCCAACACCGGTTCTCTAAGAACCTGCATCTGGAATGTTTCACAGCAAAACCACACGGATGGGTGTCTCCAACACAGGCCAAACCTTGATGGCTGTTCTCAAAAGGACACCTTCGCAAAGCGATTTCACCCTTAAAGCATAGTACCAGTATTTGTAATAGCCTACACCTGAGCTGCTAAGCGATAGATAAAGGGATACAGATATACATCGATACAATTTGCAGTGCTACACCAACACCGTTACAACGTTGATCAATTGAGTTGACCAATTGGCATAGCCAACGCAATTGTTTGGAGTGTTATCTGGATCTGATTGCGCTGATGAGTTTAAAAAATAAATCACATTGATTTTGCGTAAAAAAAACTTACTTAAATATAACTATCGTCAAAAATAAAAAAAAAGTATCACAATTAGAGATGAAGTTTATCTTCCAATTAAACAAGTTTCGTGAGTCGATCATTGAATAGTCTAATATCTTCTGGCGGCTTGTTCTTCTCTGAATCTGGCTAATTCTTGTTGTTGTTTTCTGAGTTTTTCTTCAGCGTGTTCGATGTCACGACGAGAAGCACCTTCTCTCTTTAACTGTTCAACCTTACCAGCTTTTTGAGCAACAGCATCAATCAAAGATTGTTCATCACGACCACCCTTTCTGCTACCTCTGCTGCTGCTTCTGCTGCTGTTTCTGGAGTTTCTTCTGTCTCTACTTCTGCTTCTGCTTCTACTTCTGCTTCTAGAATTTCTTCTTTTTGACTTTTCATTGTCTGAATCTGAGTCATCGTTTTTGTTCTTGTATTGGTTGTAAGCAAAAGCACCACCACCAATGGCGGCAGCAGCACCAGCAGCAATACCGATTTTCTTACCGTGTTTGGACAAGAAGCTTTCCTCTTCTTGAGGTTGTTGTTGACCTCCATAAGATTGTTGACCACCATAAGATTGGTTACCACCATAAGATTGACTTTGGCTTTGGTTTTGTTTGTTTTCTTTATAATCTTCGTACTTATCTTCCAATTTGTTAGCACCAATACTACCACCAATGGCACCAGCTAAACCACCAAGGATTTTACCAGCAGTACCTTTTTTACCACCAAGTTTGGCACCAGCGTAACCACCAGCAGCACCACCACCAACAGTAGCTAAGAAACCTCTTTCACCTTCTTCACCTTCTTCGGATCTACTGGATTGACGTTCTTCAGCTTCTTTGCTGTAGTATCTTTGCTCGTCACCGGCACGTTTGTTACCGTAGGAGGAATTGGAATTGTAGTAGTCAGCCATTTCGATTAGAGATTAGGGGTAATTGAAGGAAAGCGATAAGATTAATTGATGAAATCAAAAGATATCAAAAGGATTATAGGGTTATAATTAATGAGAACGAGATTCTGATTAAATTATATGAGTCTGGTTTAGAGAGAAGAAGAAAAGAAGATGGTCCATTGAAAAGAGAGGAGAAATGGGATATTTATATGGGATTTCTAAAATTGGCCCTGTGTATGGAATAATAATGTCTCATCTGCATTAACTAGTGAATAACCCAGATTGATTGGAAGAAATTTGAAATTGAATTAAGTTTTATTGTGGAGCTATACTGCTAGTGTAGTGGTTCTGGTGAGTATACCCACTAAGAAAAAGGACGGCTAGTGAAGACTGGGAGCGAGAGAATCCAACAAATCCCAGCGAACTGAGTCTGGTCCTTAAAGTTGGTAATGACAATGTGTCTTTCTTTCTCTCTCTCTGCCTTGCAAAGTCTTTAAAAACACTATCTTTTTCGGGATTCCATGCCTTACCGCTTTGCCTCCATCTCCCTATCAACGCACAGCTGCTCAACAATATTCCTATTCTTCATGTGTCGCCACAAGTCATTGAATTTGATTACAATCCATAGCTTCTGGCTGAAATTCTCTTAACTTCTTAACTTCTCAGCACCACTAAACTTCGAAATAAAATTCTCATTTATACTCTTTTCCCCCTACTCGCTGGCGTAGCTGAGGACGATCGTTTAGACAATCTCAAATAAGCATGTTTCCATAAGAGAGGTGTGCATAAACTCTAATGTTAAACCGTAGCTTTTCATTTTCCAGTTTTCAGTTAAAACTTCTCTAACGGGAGGCTCAAAAAAAAAGCATTTTTTTCTTTTTTTCTGAGACACTAAAATGGTATACATCCAACATCTGAAACTGAGACTTTAGATACTATTGTGATAAACCTTGCAAAACAGTAATAATCCGGTTTTTAAATGAAATTTCGTTTCAGAATTGAAATAACTATTCTTCAACTGGGAATATTTAAATACTGAATTCATTTTCTGATTTAGAAACAAACTATAAAAAACTATAAAAGCCATTCTTTATTTGAAATATGATATTGTAATTCGAACCATTGAACATTCACCAATCAATGAGATATCTAGTTGAATTTTCACCTGAATGTTCAATTGATAGCTACAGTTAAAATCAAATCGCTATAACTATTAAAGACAATTTGTAAATCGTCTTGATTTATCTTAATCAAACTTGACCGATCTTAATTCATTTGATTTCATATTATTTCACTTTATTTCAATGCATTCCAGTATTAAATTACAAAATTTACAATCCAAATTAGCTCATTTGAATTATATCATTCTGTTGTAAATGATGAATTGCAATCAGGTAGTTAGGTTTTAAATATTGATTGCCACCCAAAACCACCGATCAAATTACACCACCCCGACCTAAACCTGATGAATTCTGGCTGAGTCTGCATAAAATTCAAAATGCTGATCGAGCACAAACCTCAACACTGGTTTTAATGCAACTAGTTGCATAGCACCCATGTATCTGGTTATATTGATGACAGGGCTCTGTTATTTACTTTACCCTATGTAAAAACACGTGTACTACTGGTTTTAAAAAGCCTAATGTAAGCAGTGCTCACAATGCTCAGCTTGCCATGAATCACGCGGCAGACCTAAGGGAAACTACGGCCTGAGCTTGAGAATGTCGCCATGGAAAAACACCGTGGGTCACGAGGAAGTGTTATCTCTGGCGGTGCTCAGGGAACTTCCACCGCTGTTCCACAAAGCATCTGTCTCTTTACCTGTGCGACTGGTTTTTGTCTATTTTTCAGTCTATTATTTTTTTTGAATCGCTTTTTCATCTTAACTATTATCAAGAGTTTCTGGTATCTAACTTAACCAAAGATAAACCACCAAAGAAGAAGAATATAATAAAATGAGCACTTTTGAACCAGTTATTGTTATTGATGGTAAGTCTTATTCTAATCCTCCATTCTATTTTTCACCTTTCATTCCTCTTCGTTTTTTATGTTTTTAATAATAATGGACTATTTTAAAATCTTTTGAAAAATATCCTCCAATAATGATTTTCGTTAAAAATATCAATTAAATTCTTTCTCATTTATCATATCCAATTCCAATATTTGTAATTAAATGATTAATAAAATTATATCTCTTTTAGTCAATTTAAACTCAAAAAAAAAAATATAAAAAAAATATAAAATATAATCGGAATTAATAGGTAGAAAACAATTGCAAACAAATACACAAATTTCAATATTAAATAAAGAAAAAATAAAAATGAATAACACAATGAATTAAAATTAAAATATTTATTACCCAGTTATTCAAAAATAGAAAAAAAATAAATTTCATTGATATAACCTCAAATTCTTTAAGTTTCAAATTGTAAAATAACTTAATCTTTTGTATTTTTTTTTTACAATGATTAAATATTCAATCCTCAAATCGACTAGATAAAGTAATCAAAAACATCCAAATGTATATATAATAGGAATCATTTAGAGAAAATCATTTACTTTTATTATGATTTACTTTTTTTTTCTACCTTTTTTTTTCTCACCTCATAATTTTATTAATAACCATCATCATAACTATAATTATAGTTACATTCATAATTATAAGTTTTATCGGTTTTGGTTTTTCATACAATTAAGCATAGGTCAATCATGATCATTATTGATGATATGAGTTGAATTTTTTTGATTATTTTTAACGAAATTCGGTAATATTCTCAATTAAGTTTTAAAATAGTTCTTATTGTTAAAATTCTTAAATTCTTGAAATAAATTTTCATCAAAATATAACTTAAAATCCCTTTCAATTGTTTATAAAAAGGTAGATTCAATCACATCAGATCAAACTAAAAAGTTCAAATTACTAATTCTTTATTTTAATAGGTAAGGGTCACCTTTTAGGTCGTCTTGCTTCCATTGTTGCTAAACAATTATTAAATGGACAACAAATTGTTGTTGTTCGTTGTGAAGCTTTAAATATCTCTGGTGAATTCTTCAGAAATAAACTTAAATACTATGATTATTTAAGAAAGGGTACTAGATTCAATAAAACTCGTGGTCCTTTCCATTTCAGAGCTCCATCAAGAATCTTTTACAAAGCTATTCGTGGTATGGTTGAACACAAAACTGCTAGGGGTAAAGCTGCTTTACAAAGATTAAAGGTCTTTGAAGGTGTTCCACCTCCATATGACAAAAAGAAGAGAGTCGTTGTCCCACAAGCTTTAAGAGTCTTGAGATTAAAACCTGGTAGAAAATATACAACTGTTGGTAAATTAAGTTCTGAAGTTGGTTGGAAATATGAGGATGTTGTTTCTCGTCTTGAAGAAAAGAGAAAAGTTAGATCTGCTGAATATTACGCTAAGAAGAAAGCCTTCGGTAAAAAAGTCATTGCTGCAAAAGCTTCATCTGCTGAATCTACTGCTGCCAAAAAATTAGCTGCTCTTGGTTATTAATTTTATTATATATCTCTAAATTTTGTTTCATTTCAATAATTTAATTATTTAATATCAATAACTAAACCTAATTTAAATTAAATTAAAAACTATTTAATTTCTATTTGTGCTATATTACAATTGGAAATTTGTACATTTTATTATAATGAATCTCTTTAAAGTAGTAAAATTGACAATTACTTTTGTAGAATATGATGTAAACTCTTTCTATGAACAAATATTGATCAAAAGGAGCAAGGAGTGAAAAGAATAAAAAAAAAGGCTATTTACAGAGGTTCATATCTATTGAGATATCTTTAAAGTTTAGTATTCTACAATTTTATTGTTTAATTACATCAGTTAATTTTCCGAAACTCAAAACATCGTCAATATTGTTAATATTAGTCAATAGCATTGTTAATCTGTCAATTCCAATACCCCATCCACCTGTTGGGGGCATACCATATTCCATTGTTTTAACATATTTGTGATCTGGAACTAATGATTCGTTATCATTGAATTCTTCTTTCAATTTTAATTGAATTTTAAAATTGTCATCTTGTTTAAATGGATTATTTTCTTCTTCATATGCGTTTATTAATTCTTTTCCTTTTATAAATAATTCAAACCTTAATGAAATTTCGTAATTACGGTTCCCAGAATATTGTTTGAGTGTAGATTTTGCTAATGGTGATAATATAGCTGGTTGATTATAAATAAAAGTTGGATCTTCACATAATGGTTCAACGTATATTGAACATAATTCATTAAGCAAATTTTGAGCGGATTGTAAAATTGGTGGTTCAATATTTAGTTGTGAAAAATAATTTAATAGGTCCTTCACGTTCGATAAATCAATTGGCAATTGAATCTTTGTTTGTTTTTCAATCGTCTCAATAAAATCAAGTCTTTTAAATGGGATTTGAAAATAAGTGGAAATTTCATTCAAATAACTATCTAATTCTGGATTTTGTAAAACATCTTTATTATAATCGATAAAATTCTTCAAGATGAAATTTAGCATATCTTCAGAGATCTTCATTAAGTCCTCTAGATTAATAAAAGTCTGATAAAATTCACAAGTGGTAAATTCGACATTATGTGTAGGATCAAGACCTTCATTTCTAAAAACTTTACCGATTTCAAAAATTTTATCAAATCCACCAATTATCAATTTTTTTAACCATAGCTCAGGCGCCACTCTTAATTGGAGTTCGATATCTTTAATTTTTTTAGCATTAGTTAAAAATGGATTAGCATTTGCACCCTTTGATGAATGAGCAATTATTGGTGTTTCAACCTCTATGAAGCCTTTATTTGTCAAAAACTTTCTTAAATTGTTTATTATATAACTTTTGGATAAAATTATATCCTTGGAATGTCGATCAATTAAATAATTGGCAATTCTATTACCTTTTTTATTTTCCTCATTCAAAGCAGGTGGTACTGGTTGCAATGCAGGCGAAGCTAGAGAAATAGGCTTGATCAATCTAATGGATAATTCACCTGCTTTAGTTCTGATTGGAAAACCAATAACAGAAATGGAATCACCTCTCTTGAAGTGGTTATGCAAATTGAAAAGCTCTTCCTTTGATATGCCAATCTGAGAATTGGAAACAACAACTTGCAAACGGCAGTAGTCTTGAATCAAATCAACAAAAATTATGCTTTTTCCAGCTTTTCTTATAGAAAATATTTTCCCCTCGATGATATATATATTACTTTTCGCCTCTTCACCCAAGGTCTCAAAATCAAAACTGAAATATTTGTTGATGAAATCGGGAATTCTAATTATTTGAGCCTGAGTCTCATTTTCGATTAAACCGAACCGTATTTTGTCTATCACTGGGTAGTACTGCGCTGGGTTAGCAGAAACTGTCTCTTTCTTCTGTTGGTAATGTTCATTATCTGCTGCAATATCTTGTTTCTCGTTGTGTATCTTCTTTTTGTGCTGAGAATTAGCTTCTGAAGATCTGTGTGCTCTGAGGACTGTGGGCAAACGTGTCCTGTCTAGTGTTCGAGACAACAACAAGGAAGCAGAGCAAACTTTGCTCCAATTCACAGACCTCATCATCAACAGCCTTGTGCTGGACTTCTTCGTCTCTTTCTCTAGATTCGTCTTGGTTGAATTCAAAAAGATGCGGTCGGAACTCTTGAAAGTCATGTGATACGGTTGGAACTTGCTTTTCATTTTGATTCTGCTTCAAAACCAAAATGGGAATTTGGAGCTGGACCTGAAGAAACTGAGAAACTGGTGTTGAGGAAGTAAGTATTTTTGGCTGGGGCAATGGCATCTGTGGTAAGCGATAACGAGAGTGATGACGACAATAATACAAGTTTAACAAGTTCTAATAGTTTATTTCTTTACAATTTAACGCTACAAGAACCATCTGCTTCGATTAAATCTGTGCATGGGCATTTTCTAGGTAAAAAAACAGAGGAAATTGTTATTACAACCTCAACTTATTTGCGACTTTACAAACTTGATCCTTCGAGTGGAAAATTGATTAAATTATTCTCGCAGAATGTTTTCAGTATAATTCGTTCGATTGTTTCCTTTAGAATCACTGGCAATGCATCCAAAGATTATTTGGCAGTCACTTCAGATTCTGGAAATTTTTCAATATTGCAGTTGGATGATTCTGGTAAAAACTTGAAGTTTGTTTCTTTATTCAACGAACCATACCAAAAGACTGGTATCAGAAGATTATCTCCAGGTTTTATAATTGACTCAGATTCTAAAGGAAGAGCTATAATGTTGTCTTCAGTTGAAAAAAATAATTTGTTATATGTGCTCAATAGAGACCCTGAGACCAATAAGTTGACCATAAGTTCTCCCTTGGAGGCTAATCGTTCCATGATTTTAACATTTACAATGTGTGGGTTGGATGTTGGTTACGATAATCCAATATTTGTTTCAATTGAGGTAGATTATGGCAATATCAATAACGAAAAACGAAAACAATTGACTTTTTATGAATTAGATCTTGGCTTAAATCATGTTATCAAAAAATCAACTTCTTTAATAGACGAATCATCCAATTTTTTAATTCATGTTCCTGGTGGAAACGATGGTCCAAGTGGTGTTCTAGTTGGCTGCAAAAATTTTATTCAATATCGGAATTTTTCAAATAAAAACTCAAAAATATTAACTCTACCAATTCCAAGAAGAACCGTTGATTATGAGGACAATTACATTATTACTGGTGTTGTTCACTCAATAAAAAATGGGTTTTTTTTCTTACTTCAATCAAATTTGGGAGATTTGTTTAAAGTAACTATAAACTATTCAAAAAGTTTACAAGTTCAGTCAATGGAAATTAAATATTTTGATACAGTTCCTATTGCAACTTCATTGATTATTTTAAAATCCGGGTTTTTGTTTGTTGATTCAGAGAATTCAGATAAACTATTTTACCAATTTGAAAAATTGGGAGATGACGATAATGAAAAAGTTTTCAGTTCCAATGACTATTTTAATACTAGTGAAGAAATCGATAATTTGGAAGAAATATCATTTAAAACAAAACCTTTAGATAATTTAATTTTAGTCGATATAATAAATTCAATAAATCCTGTTATTAATTCACAACTGATTTCTTCAACAGCTTCTAATTTAACCGAATTACCCAAGATTCTTTCATTATGTGGAACCAACTCAAGATCTTCACTAAAACTACTTGAAAATTCATTAACGACTAGTGAATTGGTTGATTCGGAATTACCACAAAATGCTGTATCAATTTGGACAACAAAATTATCTTCAAAGGATGAATATGACAAGTATTTAATTTTATCATTTATTGAAACTACACTAGTGTTAACAATTGGTGAAAATGTTGAAGAGGTCTCCAATTCAGGATTTGTATTAGATTCGCCTACTGTTTCAGTTCAACAGTTGGGCTTAAATTCATTGATTCAAATTCATACCAACGGTATTCGACATTTTTCATATCTGAACATGGATGATGAAAGTCAAGAAACTGAGCCCAAAATTGTAGAATGGTTTCCTCCGGCTGGCATTAAAATTGCATCAGCGGCATCAACAAACTATCAAGTGGCCATTGGTTTATCTAATAGAGATTTAGTTTATTTTGAGATTGATGATGACGAACAATTGATCGAATACTCGGAGAGAAAAGAAATGCCTGGACAAATAATATCATTATCATTGGGAGATATACCCGAGGGAAAGTTACGATCACCATTTTTAGCAGTTGGATGCAATGATCAAACAATAAGAATTTTATCAGTTGACCCATCTAGTACATTAGAGTTATTGTCGGTTCAAGCTCTAAGTAGTAATGCCTCATCATTGATTATTATGTCGATGTCAGGGAGTTTTTCATCGGAGATATCAAACAAATCATCATCATCATCATTGGTGAAAATTCGAGATAATACATTATACGTTCATGTTGGAATGGCAAATGGTATATATGTGAAGACTATACTCGATCCAATAACCGGACAATTATCAGATACATCAATACGATATTTAGGGCCTAAAGGTATCAAATTGTCTAAATTAAAAGTTGATGGAAAGGATTGTATTTTAGCAATGTCAATAAAGACGTATATTGGATTTATGGTGAAGAATAATTTCAAAATAATTCCAATTAATTATAAGTTCAATTTGGATCATGGGTCCAGCTTTGTTAGTGAAGAGTGTCCAAGTAATGGAATAGTTGGGATATTTGAGAATAATCTTATGATTTTTACTATTGAGAGATTAAGCGATGAATTTAATATTGAGAGTATTCCATTAATGTATACGCCAACTAGGTTTACAAATTTCAAAAAGGAGCCAAATGTTTTTTATATTATTGAGAGTGATAAAAATGTTAGAGGCTTTGAAAGGAAATTAATTGGGGAAAAGGAAAACAAAGGCAAACTGGATAGTGACAATGGTAATGGTAATGGTAATGGTAATGGTAATAGCAATATTATTGAGGTGGAGGATATATCAGAAGAGAATGAGTATGAACAATTTGGGTATGATAGAGAGAATGATAATAATGTGTCTTGTTTACAAGCTATAAATATAAATTCAAAAGAGTTAGTACAGCATTTTGAATTTTTGAATAATGAAATTTGTTTAAGTTTAAGTACGTGTTATTTCAAGGAAAAAGATATGAGTTGTTTGATAGTGGGAACAAAAGAGATTTCAAAAAGTGGGAAAAGCAAATACTATTTAAAGACATTCCAAGAAATTGGAAATAAAAAAATAAAGTATTTGCATGATACGAAAATCGACGGGGAAGCAGTGGCATTAATTGAGTTTGATGGGAGATTATTAGTTGGTGTTGATAATTTTTTGAGGATATACGAGATTGGAAAAAAGCAGTTGTTGAAAAAGGGAGAATGTCAATTAAATTGCAATAAGATTATCAAGATATTAACACAAGGGTACAGGATTTATGTTGGTGATATTCGAGATTCGATAATATTTGTTAGCTATAAGAAGAAGAGTAATTTGTTTATTCCGTTTGCAGAGGATATAGTAAAGAGGCATACAAGCAATTTTAGCATAATAGATTATGATACAGTTATTGGAGGCGATAGGTTTGGGAATTTTTGGGTATTAAGATGTCCCAGGAAGATTTCGAGGATGTCAGATGAAGATTTAGATGGCAATTATTTGATGTATCAGGACAGTTATCTTGGAGGAACACCATATCGCTTGGAGTTGGTGTGTCATTTTTTCATTGAAGATATACCTATTTCGTTTGACAAAAAGTCGTTGAATATCAGTGGGTTGAATGAGTCTATAAT
>JAKTTS010000086.1:0-39510 GCA_030560485.1 Ascoidea tarda (nom. inval.)
AGACAAAATAAATCAAAACATAAAAAGTTGACTTTCTCTAAAAACTATAAGACTCAATCCAAAATCTAAACAATTAAAATCTTGTTTAACTAATAGTCCAAAAAAAAAATGGATAGAAAACTGAAGCATAATTCCAAAAAATATAATTATCCGTCTATAATGATATTGATTCAAAAAGATTGTTTCATGAAAAACATCAATAGACAGCAACAATAGAAACAATTTTTCTAAACTTTTATTCTGATGTTTTGGAAAAAAATGAAAAGAAAATAGTTCCTAATCATATCAAAAAGTATGAGATCAATTAAATTGAGCAATGTCGTTTTGAATGTAGCTATATGTGAGGTCACCGCCAAATTGGTTCAAATTAAATAAAGGTTTAATTTCATCAAAAAAGGAAAACCAAAAAATTTTTATAGGGCAACAGTTGTTGAAAAAAAATTTTATTTACTGTTTAAAAAAAAATACGAAGGTAAAAATGTTTCTGCTATAAAATGTGAAGACTTACAATTGATGAAGGTTTTTTTGTCAATTTTGAATTTTCCGTCTAAACATTTTAATGCAACGAATAGGTTCCAAAATTGTCAATTAAGTTATACTACTGATTTTCATTTGGAAGCGAATAGTGTTTCTCCATCAAATATATTGTGGAAGCTCAACAAAACTCTGAATGGTTCAAAACAGGCCCCCTATTTTTGATTCAACAATAAGAAAAAAATATTACCTAAAGAAAGATTATTTAGGCGGAGTATTTTTGATGAACGTTAATTTCATTGAAATTAATGCGTTTTTGCTCATTTTTGTCAATCATATTTTAATTGATGGGGCATTCTAGAAGGTCATTCATGATATCAAAAAAGTTTTTATTACCGACCCACAAAGAAAAATATGGGTACTCAAAAAATATATCACGGTATTATTATTTGCAATAATGTAGATAGATTGTGCTCATCATGAAATGTTTGAATTTTAATAACCAAATTTAATTTTACTACTGAAACATCAAAAGAATTAAACTCTGTCTTCTCAAAAAATTTTGAAATTTATTTGAAATCAACTGTTGTCAACTAAAACTAAAACGGCCACCATAGCTCATATATTGCTGCGTAAAAATTCAGGGAAAGCGGTGCTACATATGATATCGTTTCACTGATTAATTTTTTTTCGACTTTCCATTTTAAACAGTAATTTATTATTTATTTATTTTATTAAAATTATTTCAATATGTTTGAGCAATTGTGGATTTTGCCATTAGCGACATAAATAATAATATTCAATTGATTTTTGATGATTCTAGAGTGCTGGATAAAACAAAAGCAAACCAAAATATTAATAATTATGTTCAAACATTTATAAAGCTAAAAATTGCTACCAATTGAAATTGTTCAATTGATATTAAATCAAAAAAATGTCAAAGCAGGCATTTTACATTAATTGATGCCAATATTTTTTAGTGGTCTTGGAAATCCCATTTTCCATGGGTTTTATTATCTAGTGTAGATGAATAAATTGAATTAACATTACCCATTAAAGGTTTTATTTTTTTCAGAAATATTTTAAATAAATAAGAAGCACCATTCTCTATTTCAATGTTCTTAACTCAATGTTTTATTTTTCACATTATGTGGACATCTTTGTTATTAAAAACAATGCAAACATAGTTACATCATGTTACACAACATTAGAATACAATCCGGATAAAAATATACTCAGGTTGAATATATCAATATCAAAAATATTATTAGTCACTTACTTAATATTGACATGGATGAGAGGCTTTTAAAATTAATATTTTATTTTAAAACATTTTTTCTCAATTTTCAATTTTGAGTTTTAGAAATTTACACTTTTACGGAGAGTATGAAAAATTATAAATAATATTAACATTATCAGGTCCGATGTATAATGTCAAGAATAACATTAAACACTGCTATTTCTTTTTCAATTTAATTACTACAACGGCAATCAATATTCCCAATAAGTTTTTGTCAGTATTGTTATCATTAGTGTAATTTTTATTATATTTATTCACACTTAATTCATGATCAAGTTTATAAGCCGCTGTTTGTTCACTATACTAAGATTTAGTTTTAATTTCATTATGGAACCTTCATATATTCTGACGGCAGGAACCATTACAACCCATTCTGCTGGTTTTAAAAATATCACTTTGAAGCAGTTGAACAGTCATTACAGTACTGCCCGATTTTGTTTTAATTTTTATATTTATTTTGTTCATTTGACAACATTCTATTTTTCATCAAACACTATTAAAAGACTTTAATTCAGATTTTTCATTTTATTAAAATTCTAACTATCTAATTAATACATATTTAAATTATTAACCAAATAATATAACAGAATCTTAAAACTTAAATATTTCCATTTGCTCAATAGAATGACTCAATTACAAAATACAATTTAACAATTCTCATTTTTTAATGAGACAATCACATCAACATGATACAACAAAAAAAAAAATAGAAAAAATAGAAAGTAATAAAAAACCAAATTAAAAATCTATTTATTTCTTTTGATAAAAAAAAAAAGGTTGTGATATAGTTAAATTTTAAAAAAACTGAACCACTTTGTGCCATTAAATGTCTTGTGTGATTATTTGACTAAGCCCCCATAGCTGATAAAAGATTTTTTTAAGTTTTTTTTGGCTCGGAGCTTATAATAATATTATCTAATAATTTAATCATTGATGATTTAGATTGTTATATTCAGTCATAAATAATTTTATTATGCAATTCACCTTCGTTGTTTTTCAATATTTAGCGCCACAGAGCAGATTACTTTTATGCATGCTCTGTTCCTTATTGACACAAATGTTTATCATTATGTGTAGATATTCAAACTTCATCATCAAATTTGTTATCGTGCAGGGTCTTTTACTTTCAGTAATATTCAATTTCACTATCATTTTTTTATCGTCTCATATCAAATATATGATTTGTATTTTTGGCTACCGCTTAACTTTTAAGTATGTTTTTTTTTGTTTCTTTATTCGAAAACAGTAGCATTACTTTTCCAAGATTTTTACATAATCAATAAATGGATTTTATAAGAAGGGAACGACAATAGTTATGATCACTGTTGATTATTCTTCAACAACGATCATTTCCATTTATTGTTGGAATTGATTCTTACTATTTTTATTTTTGATTTTGATCAATTATTCATTGTTTTTCTTTTATTCCTTGTGGGGCCTTGCTCTGTTTATTTAATTTTTTTTGTTTTATTCCTACTTACTAAAACACTTTGATGATCTTCAGATTGCAAACTCTATTAATAGTAATCTGCATTTTTAATATCAACCATCAATTGACTAAAAGTAGAATTGCTTAAACGTTTATATTTCGACACAAGAGTAAAATAGATTTTAGAAGAAAAGTAATTAGAATAAAAAAAATTAATAAAAGTCATATCAAATTGAAAGATATGCTAAAATCACAAAAAATCAAAAACAATATCATTCAAGTTTAAATATTTTGTCAATCCGTTTTAAATTTTTGTGCTTTAAGCTTATAAATAAAATGGAAATTTGTTCAACAAGAATCTGATCAAATTTAGTAGAATGAAACCATGGAATCATAATAGCGAACCTGACATAAAGAAGTGTAAGACATCAAAATTGAATATGTGAAGGCAAACAAATATATTAATACAATTAAATTTAAAAAATATGATAATAGTGATTTTGTTAAAATTAAAAAAAAAATTATTATAGAATTTTTTGCTGGCCACCAAAAAAAATTATATTGAATATAAAAGATTAATATCATCATAATTGTACGCTATACAATTGAAAAAAATTTCAACGGATAATTCGAAAGTACAATAAAATCTATGAGGTTTAAATAAAAAAAATAATGGGACACAGTTAAAGATTTTGTAGATTAAATATTTTAAACAATAGGAAATTTAAGTTCATCTTTTTTATATTTGCATATAACCAAAAGTTGTTGTTTTCATAATGAATTTTACTCATTAGAAAAAGTAATTTTATATGACCCTAAATACTAAAACACCATTATTTTTCACGATAGGAAATCTAACAAATCTAAATAAACGATAAAAATGGATTCAACGACTAATTAAATAATTAGTCAATTGTTTTATCCTTTCAAAATTATAAACAACCCCTATTAATAGTTTGATTATATTTTTCAAAGATGACTTTCTTCAGCTATAATTAATCAGACACAGTAATATAAAAAATTAAAAAAAATTATTCGTTTTATGAAAGGTGTTTGTTAAGATATCACCAGTGTTGGATTTTTTTTTAACAAACCTTAACTTTATAAAATTTTTTAAAACAGACGTAAAAACAAAGTGGTATTTGGCAACGATTTGTTTTGGGTCTTGTTATACTGATTTTCTGGCCGATAATGTCAATGCCGACAAGTTTTCAGCACTAAATTTTATATACCTGAAATAGAAATACATTTTTTTTTCATACTATTAAAATATGACTCACAATTTTTAAACTCCACTACTCCAGGATATTTAATTTGGGTAGTGGATAATGAGACAACGGCGTGAATGTTTTAATTCCACCTAATGATATTGTTGGTTAAGAAAACATGACGGTTACTATTTCAAACCACATTCTTTTTGACATGCCACAAAATGAGAATTGAAACCAGCGGTAAGCAACTGAGGTCTTAATCACAATAACCATCAATTTTAACATTCTTTGTTTTGTCAGCATATCTAAAATAGTTTAATGTTATTGAGTTTTGATTTGGCAAATATTGAACAATAAATGTTGTGAAATCACCTGTTAGTGCAAAATTTTATTGACTGCTTTCATATATATCATTTTTTTTTTAACCAAATAGTTTGAGAACAAGCACTTTGAAAAAAAATATTTAATCGAACTGTATTTTCCACAGTCATACACACTCAACAACAATTTCACGCCTGAAATGCTTAGCATTACTTGAGAACTTACTTAATGTTCCCGCTGCTTAGATTTTTTACTAATGTCGTTTGAAATTCATTTTTTTTTTATACTCATATTTTTTTGATTTTGTGTCTATACAGTCACTGGGTGAAAGTTGAAAACCATCTAATGCGGTTTTGAATGTGAAATGCAGAAAATCATTAATTTTTTGAAAGTATTTAATAACAAATTACTGTTTGAGAAACTGTAGCGTATCACTAAATATTACTTTATTTTTTGCAGTAGCAATACAGGCGTCACCGTAAAACAAAACCTGCAAATCATTTTTATAAGACAGACAAGAACAAAAAGGTAATTGAGTTTAACCACCGTCTTTAAGCAAACTAATAACAGTTTTAACCCAAATAAAAAAGGCCGGTCTTGGTGCCTATAAACGATTTTTCATTATTCGTTAGCATACTCAAAAACTATTCCCTCTTTTAAAAAAGTAGAAATAGTCATCATAAGAAATGAACTTATTATAAAAAAAATTTCTTTCATCTTGTCTTCCAATTGTCAAATGGGTAATTGAATGACCGTAAGATCAAACAAAAAAGTACCAACCTACATGACCGGTGCATAGAGATCTGCAAAATTTTTTCATTTAACTTTTGAATATCCCATTAGAACAAGACAGGTTTTGAACGTTTTATTACAAAGATCATTTATACCGCAAAAATTTATTAAGGTTTAGCTGCCACGTCTTGAATTTGAGATATCTGGCATATTATCATGAAAGTTGAAATTGTTCATTTTCCATAATTTTTAGAAAAAACAATTTCAATTTTGAACTAGCAAAAATTTTGTAAGGTATTTTTAAAATTGCAAAAATTGGATCCTAGGTATTTGAAACAAATAAATCATCATCTCGTGATCAGAAAAATTTAAATAAAAGTACTTTTGCAAATTTCTTGACAATATGTTGGTATTTTTGTTTTGTTAGTTCTGCCCATTAGTTGAGTTATAAACTGCGTCAATTTGTTCAATGTCATATACTAGTTTTAGTTGGTCTCCAACATTTCTCGTATCAAACATTTTTATTAGATGAAAAAAAATAGTATTTATTTTTTTGATTAAAAGGTGCGATTGCGATTAACAGGATAATCATCCAGCTTTGAATAAAGATTTGTGCAGAAAATGAGCGATGGACAAAAATTCTACCGGAATAAAATTAAATTGATTTCAGATTGAGAAATTTTTGCTGCACAGGTGTATTGCTAGAATGAGCAAACTTGGAATTTGAGACATTACATGTATGGAATTCAACATTATAATTCGTTTTATTTTCGAGTACAATTTTCCGCTGATTTTGTTATCCTTTCCACTATGCTTTATAGCGGAAAACCTTAATCAAAAACCGTTGTTATTAGCGGATCTATAAAACAATTTAATGTCATAACAAGCAATATTTGATGCAGTTGTATTTCACTAAGTTGGAAATTTGGAACCCAGTTCAAAATCGGGGCCGAATTTGAACAATAAAAATAATCTGGGAGTTCTCTTAAAAACATCAACGAGAAAAAATGCTGTTCTGCTTTTTTGATGGACTCTAAAAAACCCCCCTGAATATTTCTTTTGAAAAAATTTTGTGGGGTATCATGATTGATCTCACTGCTACCATCATCAAAAAGAAAAATTCAGCCGGACAGTTTTCAATCTATTTTTGAAAAATTTGCACCTGTTTTTAGTGTTTAATTTTCAAGAATACCAGGTTTTGATTTAACCAGAATGGTAATGGACAAAATTCCAATATCATTTAGAAGTATTGAGGTGAAGAAGGACTACAGTTAATTGCTTTTAAATATCTGTTTTTTGAGTTTCAGCAAATCCGTATTGCTATCATATGGCACAAGCAGTAAATTGTGCTGTATGTTAGTTTTTATAGTCAGAGCAAGTGGTAGTTTTTTAGTGTGATTAATTTTTTGCACAAAAAATTACAAAACTTATATTTTTGAGGAAAAAAATGTTTTTGATGAAATTGAGAATTTTATGCATTTTGTTCTTGATTTCTTATTTGAATTAAAAAAACCCAGCAAATTCAAATTTTGAAATCTGATCTAAATAAATCAGTCTGTTTGTTTCACTAATAGTAGTAACTAAAGCAGCACTGATGATTTCACCAGCCTTAATCATTTGCTTTAGCTGGTTTCTCAATATTGTGCAGGGCACACAGCCGACAGAATTTTTACATTTTTTTTGGGTCTTGCTTCCACCAATGTCTTTTAAATTTTTACCTAAAATAGTTTTGAGCTCCTTCTTTAAAACATACCCGAAACTAATATGTTGTTTCAAAATATCCGCGGATGAAAAAATACTTTGCCCAACAAACGTCAACTGTTATAGAGTATAATTAAATGGTAAAATTGATAGGTTGTAATGACGTGAGCAGAAAAACCCCTCGTACTTTATTTTTTTATTTCAAGGCTGTCTCCAGTAATTTAAAAATTATACTTTTTGGTTGTTTGTCGATGAACAAAGATTCTACTTTAAGAATTTTCAAAAAATAAAAATTTCTTTTTGACTTTTTTCGGCTATTACTTGCTTCACTGAATTTTTTTCGTTGATGGTGGCGATATATCTATCATTAATTTTGTTGATGACGATCATACCATCACAAAAATTATGTAGAAAACAATTAAAATTTGGAACACGAATCGTTGTGGAATCTTCATTTACATAGATACACTTTAAATTTATTCTGAAAAAAATAATCTCATGCTAAAAAGGGTTTTTTTTGTAAATAAGTTATAAAACAATATCTGCAGTGTTAAAAAAATTTCAATTAATTTTCCATGAAATTTCCAATCAATTGATAGTAGACTAATTTCTGTCTTATTTTCAATTTTCTTGAGATACACGCGGTGAGAATAGTCAAACGACGTTGCAATACCATTGTTCTTTAAAAATTAAGAAAAGACAGAATTTTCGAAATCATTTAAAATTGAGATATCCGAAAGTAATTTTCTTATTTCAACAAAATAGTGGTTTTAATTTGGTTTATCATCTTGACATCTGTATTTAATAAATTTTTATCTAAATCCCTGTTTTTAAAAATTTAGAATTTCAATAAACAAATTTTAAAAAATTTATTCCATTATCTCAATTCAATTCTTTAAAAGTTTGCACTACCAACAAATGAAATTTTGAAGAATTAGCCAAATAAACTTTATTACTTATTCCTTCATATTTTGTATTAAAAGTAATGACGGCTTTCTTTTTAATTAATCAAAATCTATCATAACTATTGAATATTACTAATTGATATTAATGAATGTTATCATGAAATTTGAGAAAAAGATGAAAAAGTATTAAATATTGAGCTGCTCCAAGATCTCTAAAAAAAAATAAAACAGGAAATGATAACAGTTAAAGAGGCTGAAAATAGTAATGGATGAAAATTAAATTTAATTTGTAATTTTTTTTGAGGTATCAACAATAGATTTGAGATTAAATAAAACAGAGTTGCTAAAAGGTTTCTGGCAAAATTAAAAAAAATATCAGAGTCTCTGTTCTAAACTTTTAATGAAAGAACCTTATTTAAATTATCATCATTGTCATTAAAAATTATTTCTGCTAACATATTTTTAATAAACCCAACAAAATTTTGATAAGTGTGGGGAAATTTGATTCATATTTTCAAAATCAAATAAAATGTGAATATCAATTCAGATGGTTAGGACAGCACAGTATAGTTTCTCAGCAAACCGTTTTTCAAAAATTGGCGAGCACTTTAGAATTCCGTACATCGGTTTTGTAAAACCTTTGAAAAAATGTAATGATGTTTCAAGAGTTTAATATAAAGCGTTAAAATCATGAATAAAATTATATTTGAAGAAGGGCAAAAAAAAAAGTAAGTTGAATTCGATTAAAATTTTGAGTAAGAGAAAGATTTCAATGTTGAAATTAATGACACTCTCATAAACAGTAACGACACGATGATAATGAAACTACAAAACAAAAAAAATTAAAAAACTGATATACAAAAAAAAATGTTAATAAAATTGAAATTCAATAAATAGGTAACCGGATGTTTTGTTGAAAAGAAACAATGCTGACCCGTGACTTTAACTACACACATCAACACAAAATTTATTTTATTGTAATGTCACCTTTGAAAATTTGTTGTCTGGTATTCAATATTCTATTTATTCATCAATTGAAGTACTTTTTTTTTTGTTTATATTATTAATTTTAACAACAACGTATTTACTTACGTTACTATCATTTCATTAATCTTAATTATCAGTGTTAATCACTAGCCGCCCCTAGTAGGTTATAAACACTGTTAAGAGTTTATGCCACCATTAATCAGAAAAGTCGCACAATGCATACTGGTTTGCTATTTGGGCAAAAAGTTTAAGTCTTGAAAGCACTTAGTACGGTGCTTTATGTGACGGTCATATCAAATCAGGTATTTTTTTATGTGATGACAACATAAACAAGAAAGTTAGCATTGAGATTAATTCCCTCTGCTATACATTGGATACTACATAATTGGTTCATTTTTTTTAAATAACTTCCTTTAGACTGGCCTGTGCGTTTGTGAGGAAATATTTTAACGTGAAAAGTTTTCTCTGAAGACTCGTGTCGAAAGAGCTTATTTAGTAACCTGTTTATTTTTTGCCTGTCACTGGCGCAAATTCATTTGTTCCAAAAAAAATTGGACCAAAGCTTTAAGTAGGTGTTTGTATCATTTTGCATAAAGCTTAGACAAATCACCAACTTGCTGCTATGGGTTTTACTGCTGCAATTTTCAATAATGATGATCAGCTTTATATCAAACATTTAGATGTAATTGATTCTTCATTGGCTAAAAGTGAAAACAACATAGAAATTTATGTCGAAATGATGATATCAAATTAAATTAAAAATTGTCCGCGAATAAAATTAAACAACCAATAAAACAATTATCAATTTTGATTTGTAAGTAAAAGCCTCTCGTTAATGCCCGAAATGATAAAATTGGTGTGAATGACTAAAATTAAGAACCTCTTTTTTTATAATAAAATTCGGCCAACATTAAAAAAACCATTTATTGGCTTGTTACTTTCTGTCCTGAAAAAAAAGCAGCTGCATGGTAATGGGTGCCCACCATGACAATGGTCTAATAACTCAACTAGAAAAAACAAAATAAACCGCACAGGGCAACAGCCAAATTGAAGTTATAAATTATGAAAAAGCATTCAGTTCAGTTGTTCGCTACAAAAATTTTAAAATAATTTCTGCTGTTGATGTTTCAAACACATCAGCCATCGATCTGATTGATGTCAGTACTAAAAATTTTTGTGGTGATATTAATAAAAAAACCGTCATAAATCAGCCAAATTATTGTTCAAATTATTGTCAGACATTTAAAAATTAAATGAACAGCAAATCATGTTATGGGCGCAGAAAGTTGGTTTTTCGCTCTGAAAAAGGCTGCCTGATAATCCATGGCACCCAGAGTCATAATTGGCCATGCTTGAACATGCAAATTTTATGTCAAATAATGATATCGGTGATTATATTTTGAAAATATAGATCATTGATATTTTCTTTGTTGTTTTTTCAAATAACATTATTTTGAAAATTAAACAATTCTTTAAATTTTAATTAAAAATGAAAACATTAGATGCAATCCCGCCCATGGTTTTTGGCCGTAATATTGTTCAGTTTAAAAATGGTATTGAAATATTAGTGGATGGCCATATCAGGCAGATGTCGGTTAATCATCAAATGAAAGAGTCTCATTGAGTTCCCACTCTACTAATAATTAACCTTTACATTATTTTCATGGTTTACTAAACTGAAATTGCATCTGATTACAATCCTTAATTTTAACACTGTGTTTTTGCAACATATTTTTTGTTTATAATTTTTATCGCTTTGACACGTTATTTTTTATTGAATTGTTGATTCACATTTAAAGAAATATAGCGAATGCCTGAACAATTTTGCTAAAAAAATGTTTGTATATTAGCGAGCGAACAATATGGCAATTTAATATGATTCGAATTAAGTTGTTAATCTTCGTTATTATAGTGACAGTGAATTTGGCCCGAGATATTCATAAAATCAAATTGGCATGTAATCTCATAGTCCTATTTAATCGGTGCCGTTTAAATGTTAATCATAAAACAAAGTTAGTTTTATTGCTGAGGCGCAAGCAGATAAGATTGATTTTACTTGAACCGTCAAAAACGGTTGTTTTGTTACATAAATGCTTCTTTATATTGGTGTTAAAATTGAAAAGCCAGATTTATACTGTAATAATTGCTCGTCTCTTCGGATTTTTAATTATTTTTTCAATTATAAAATTTTAAAACACACATTCATCATGTATCATTTTTTTTTAAGATGTTGGTGTTATTTTTCATTCATCAAGAACTGGCAGTGGTTTTTTTGATTCTTATATGAAGATTTTTTTTTATGAATTTTTCATATATATTGATTGAGTTTTGTTTTTCTTTAACTCTGATTGATTAATTTTGGTAAAACGCATTTGAGTTTATTTTGGCATTTTTGTGGACAGTGATTGGAATTTATTTTTATTTTTTTTTTTGTTTTATTTGTTATCTTTCACTTAAATTGCTGTAAATAATGATTGACCAAAAGCTGTGGAGTCTAGACAATTGCACGCGCACATGACGTAAAGTTGAATATGCAATGTACGTTAACAAGTAAATGTTGAAGAATAACTTACAGACACTCATTGGAAAGCTCGTTATTTGTGACTGTGATATTTTGTTTTAGGACACGGTTTTTGGAACAATACATTCTATAAATTCAGTAGTTTGGTACTTTTATTTTTTTTTCAGTTCTTTAATCATAAGAACAACTCACTCAACAACGCTTATATCATCACATCAATTGAGATTAACTTTGATTATCATGAATCATCTATCACCAACTTAAAGTTATTATAACAGTGTTATTTTGCCAGTGACAAAAGAAATAACTGAAATCTGTAAAATTATTAGAATTATAAAATTATCTTTTAAAATTGATGACGTAGAAAAATGATTCTATCACAAATAAAATGCCAGTAAAACTGAAACCTATTTGAGTGTTTTGAGATAAAAAAAAAAAATAATAAAATTAAAAATTGTGAAACGTAAACCATTTCTTACAATAAGACCTCTAATTATATTTTCTGATCTCATTAACGTAACCGAGGTCCGGAGGTTTTTTTAGACACATCAGATTAATATATGTACGTTCAGTTGAAGCATAAACAATGAGCAAACATTATCAAGATTTTCAGAACAAATTTATTACAATAATAAATAAGATAAAAAAAATGAAAACTTAAGGCCCCATTAAATATTATTGGAAAAACAGAGCCATGACAAAAAACTTCAAATATTTTGTCGTCGTAAGTAAAATTTTTTTTCTAAGATCTCAAGCATGTTTGAATCAGTAATGAAAATAGTTAAAAGTTAAGCTGATATTATTACCAGAATTTGAGTCCATATATCATCAATGGTCAATAATATTCGAACATAATTCGACTTCATTTTTTTTTGTTTGGATTCAAATTTCTGACAAAACAGTATTGCACATCGATATCCTTTTTTTTATTGATGAATTATTTTAAAGAATAATAATATCACAGCAGAGAGTTTAAAAGCGAAAATACTGGTGTAGCTTCTTTCAAAATTGATTTTTTACAAAAAATTGTTGAGGTTCAATTCGGACATTAATCATTGAGCAATTCCATCAAATCTATTTTAAATTGCTCATAGTAAAGCACACTTTTGTTTCATTTAACTCCAGCTATTGAGATTTTCTTCAATTATGCTCAACTGAAAAATTCCGAATAACGAACTTTTAAATGTGTGACAACATTATAATTACAACCACTGGTAACGCACAGCAAGTTCATATTATTAAAGTAATCAGTCTTAAGATTTTTTATTTTGTCAACATACTCAAAGTTCTTAAAACTCATTGAATTTTATTTGGTCAATATTCACGACTAAGCATTTAGATTTGTGGTAGATATTATGAAACGTATTTTTTAGTTCATAGATAAAAAATTGCTGATGTCAGAAAATATCTTGAGACAAAAAAGATGAAAAAATAATATTCAATAGCACTTTATTTCCTCAATGGATGAGAGGCCAATTATTGCTCAGAATGTTAGTCTTTCATTTTTAGTATACTCTCTTGGTTTTGGTTTTGCTGAATTAAATGCTATGACTAACTGGTTTGAGATGATAATTCGTCTAAAATTTTTTAATGTTTTGTGCTTTTGCTAACGAAATTAAAAAAAAATGGTTCAGACAATCAAATGATTTGTTGGTAGTTAAACATATCAAAACATAAAAATCTTCAACGGGTTTTCATAACATGTTTTATTTTTAGTATTTTGGATGTGTTACAAATGACCCTTTGAATTATGCAAACTACAAAATCCTTATAAACATACAGTAATAAAAACAGTTTATTTACATGAAATATTTGAGATTGAAAAAAATGGTTAGTGTAATCAAAATTTTTAGCACACCATTTTCAGCGCCAAGAAGAATTTGAGGTTGTTAACTTAGTTTATATAATGGACATTCTTCGGTTCAACAATATTTGTTGGAATTATTAAATATTTCAACAGATTGAAAATGGGCATCACCACTAAAAAGCAAATTTAAAACCCAAGATATTTAATGTAGTTATGCAATCTTTTTGGGTTTATTTAACCAAATGCATCAACACACCGGGGGTTATCCACACTGATGCCGGATGCATTGATATCATAAAATTTTTTTTTTTCATTTAAAATTAACTTTTTCCAACACATCTGGCTTTTAACTTTTAGGCTATGTGCTCATTCATTACCACAGTTATCCATTGGGTTTATAATTTGATTTGATCGATTGAAAAGATTAGATGAAAACGATATACGTCAAGAGTTTTCTTTCCCATTACCGTTCTAAACGAACAGATAGAATCTTAAATACATCTCTGGATTGCACTTTTTCATCAAAGGGTTTTGTTTTAGTTACATTTTATTGCAACAAAAAACCCCTTTTATTATCATCTAATCCGGCCAAAACAGTGTACCCAAAAAATAGGTTTTGATAACATATTTCAATTTTTATTTGATCACTTTTCCAAATAATTGTTTTGTCAATTTCAATTTGATGATGTTTTTAATTTCATGAAATCAAGTCTTCAAAAAATTTTAAAGAAAAGGAAAAAGAGATAACCAAAACATATTCTACGTTGTTGTTTTGATTTCGGTTTCTCAATAGTGCTAACTGAACTAAGTGCAGGGTTTAAAATTAACAAAGAGATATTGACCGAATGTTACAGAAACATTTCTGGCTATCTATGCTCAATTTGTTTTACTATGAAATTTTTTTTTTTGTTGAAAATATTAGCGGCGAGAAAAAAATAGTATTATATGGGGTCTTAATACTAATTGGTTTAACATCTTTTTTCGTTTAATTTTCAGTAAAATGTTTTTCTCGATGCTATAATCATTTTTATTAACTCTAATAGCCAGAAGTTCAGATTCACAAAAATTATTTAGGCGCAATAAATCAGAGAAGTTTATGTCACCACCAAAAAAAATTCATTGATCGGTAGGTGTTTCATATCAACAATTGAAATCGCAAAATTCTACTGAATCTATTGTTGTAATTCAGTCGCTTTTAATATTTCAAATAAAAACCTTATCAAGTGCAAAAAATTTTTGCTGAGTTGATAGGAGCAAAAAAAAATTTTTATTGATATCTTTTTGAAAATTTTATGTAAAGTATCATCATTAAATTCATGAATAAGATAATTCAAAAATTAGCAACACGACCAAGTTTTCACAGTTGTTTAAATTTTTCAGACCCTATTTGAGTTATCACGTTCCTAGAAACAAAATTGTTGATAAAAACAAGCTTCTGGAAGACAAAATTTTTATAAAAGCTAAGATTTATTAAGTTAATATACGTTTTATAGAATTTACATAAAATTTGTCATGTTAAACGTCTCATCAATTTTGTTTTCGTACGAAATTCAAGAGGCCGTTATTTAAATTATAATGTCTTTTTTTCCTCGACACAAAATATCAGATTAAAATCAAATTTATTATTGACCAAAAACTGTGCTAAATACTTTTTGTTAAAAGCCCAACAGATTTGAACGTTTGTTGAAATTTAAATGTGTGACGCGAAAGTTTAAATTTTGATTTATGTATTCCAGAAATTAGAATTTTTTAATTTCGATCAGCAATAGTGATTTGATGACATTCATTAATATGACAAATCAAATCTTCATTGATTATTTTACATTGAGAAAATATTGCCGTGCTTGTTTTCTCAACATTGTTTTCAATACCACACTAGCGCAAAGCTGATAACCATTAATCGTCTTGCATGCCCCTTAATAGTTGTAATTTTTAATTTACAATACTTTTGATTTTGGGATTTAACGCCCATCAATTGCTGATATAATTTTTTAAAATATCTGTGCATGAAAAGTTACTTTAATTTTTGCTGACCCCTTGTTGTATAAAATCTTTAGGAGGCAGAGCTCATTAGTTCTCATCGGGAAAACTAAACCAGATTATAAGGTTTTTACAACTAACTGAAAAATTTTGATCATTATATGCAACATCTTATTTAATCTTTTCAAATAGATGATTTTTTAAAACATTTTTTACACTCTTGAAAAGTATGGTTGAAATTTTTTGTCTAACGCTCAGTTGATTGAATATTGGGTTTTTCAGTGGCAGTAGAGCTTTCACTGGCGGGTTTTCTGATAGTCATTAAAATTGCATCAGTTTGAATAAAAAGTCGGTCATTGGCAACATCAATTGAAAAATTAGAATCAACAACAAATTCAGCGACTTCATATTATTTAAAAAAGTGAATTTTATGTTTATGACTTGTTTTATCATGAAAGGTTTGGCATAAAAAATTGTCAAAATTTTCAACGATTCTATACATTTTCCGCTAAAATTGTCATAAATGTTCGATGATCAAATCTTTTCATTTTTCAAAATCTCACACACGTAACTGACTGATCAGAGATCAATGATTTGGCCGTGTCAACTTTTTTGCACACGAACCCGAAACACTACCATTAACAATATCATCATTGAGATTTCATTTTATATCGTCGTCAGTTCAAAGAAATATCGTTGTTTATTTACATCAGCATTTGTAAAAGTTACTTTGCCATCAAAAGAAAATTTGTAGATTGAAGTTCTTAGTGTGGGTTTTTATGGATTTACAACTGTCCTTCAAATGACTCTAATTTTGAGCCAAATACGTTTGATATTTCTGATGACAACAAATTCTTTTTCTGAGAGCTTCGTAAGTCAAACATCAGTAGTAAAAGTTCAAACCTTGCTATTTGCTTCAGATATTTCCTGCATTTTTAGCTGGTTGGGTTTCCTCAATACACTAAAATAAACTTCATTGAATATTTCTTGAAGTTTTGTTGTATTTGGTGTGGACATGAAAAATTTTTATAGAACCAGCTGTTTTATTCATATTGAATGCAAATGACTCATCCGAAAAAAAAAGTGTGCTAATTTCAGCGAAATAACAAGTCAAAATTAACATTTAGGTTTTAAAAATCTTTATATTTCAGAAAATAGATATTCCATTATCAAATATTTTTTACTATCACAAATCCGTCAAGGTCTGCCAGTAAATAAGCGTCTCTGTTTAAAACAAAAAACCTCAGATCATCATTGAAATGATTACTGTAATCATTAAGAATATTTTTCCAATGGATGCCATCAATAAAATCAGCAGCTAAACCGGAAAACAGTCATTGAGGCCTTTATAAAACCTGACAAAACCAGACAATTGCACTCCATAGACGTCTGATATTTAAAACCATTGTTCCTAATAATCCACATTGTATATTTTCAACGCCTCCCGCTCTATTTTTACTGCTAATATTTTATCTTTTTGAAAGATGATAATTTCAACTGCTACCTGTTCAATATCTATCGTTGGTTACAATTATATACGAAGTCTAACAAATTATAAAAAAAATCAAAAATGACCAAAGGCATATATCCCTAAAGTTCTGCGATGCTGCCTACGTAACTACCCAGGGGGAGGCGGTACGTAATTTAAAATCTACAGAAAATGGCTTCATCTATCAAGAGAATATTGAATCCGGAAATTTTTATGACTTGAAGGCAAATCTGAAAAAATATCAACTACGTTGAATTCTATTTGCCACATGTCATCAACTGAAAAATATGCATGTTTTCCTTTCGAAAAAAATTTATACATTTGATAATTTGTTGGAAATCTTACTCGAATCTGTGATGTTTTGTTAAGGTTATAATGTTCAAAGAAGATTTTTGAACGCCTGGTTTTTAGTTAGCTCTAACCAAAAAAAAATGAGTTCTACCAAACATAAGTATCACAAGGATTTGAATGGAAAATTATAAATATCGCTGAAACTTGCTCTTGCTGAAACGTGAACTGTTATGACGGAAATTGACACGAAATATTGCACATGCGTAGTGTAGGTGCTGATGGGACACGCTGTTTAGTAAAATACGACCTATATATTTACCTTTCCCCCTCCAATTTTTGTTTATATCTTCACCTTTTTCTTAAACTTATTAACTACTACTGTAGTATCAGTATATTATTTCTCAATTTCTGTATCCACGATGAGCAAATGAAAACACTTCTAGTGATCTAGCCGCTGCTATTTTCTATTTTTAGTCTATTTTGGAGAATAATTTTTTTGCGTTTATTTTGGTTCATTAACCGATCCATGATTAATTGTTTTATTTTAAAATAAAGTATTCGCCCAACATTTTGGTCATATAGGTTTGATGAAAGAAAATTTACTAATGTGATTTTTTTGCCTCGTTTTCTTTTTTAGGATGATCGAGTCTTTTATCATTCCGCCTCTGTTTAGCAGCAAAAAACGAATGGGCAAATATTTCGTCAAAAACCCATTGAGAAGTAGATTAATTGAGCGATGGATTATCTTTGATGAGCACGAGTATAGCTAACAAAAACCTACTTTGCTGAATTGGTGGCTATATAAAATAAAAGGTCAGATCGGAATATCGATCAATATTATTTTGATTTTATTTTATTCAAATAGATTCGTGAATTTAAAGTTGATTATCAAAAGTAATTACAAAGCATCAAAAATAATTTATCATAGGTTAGTAAAGTTGGCCGTTAAGCCCATCGCGGCTTTACATTTTGTTGAAAAATAGAAAATTAAGTAAGAACTCTATTTTTCAATTACACAAATTTATTATACATTTTGGCCGGTTTAATAATTATTGATAAATATTATTTTGATAATATTTTTATTCATTTCAGAAAATTTTTTTTTGCCGTCAAAGTTCTTATTTTTTTGAACCAAGCTAGTTATAAACTATAGAATATATTTTTTTAAAATGATGGTAATGTTAAAGCTATTGAAATCATCGTTCGTGATCCATCTGAAAAGACCCCAAAGAGGTTTTGTTCAAGTCAATCCCCAAATTTATTTGATCTTTGCTTTTTAATTAATTTCAAAACCAGGCCAAAAATATCCGCAGCCATCAATGTAAATAATGCGTTTGCGGTTGTCACTTTCAGATGTTGTTATCATGAAGCAATCTTTTTCCTCAAACAAATGCCATTTGTTTTTGCGAAAGTTGTCACTGCCCTGGCGGTTGGTATTATTTCAGTCAGATGTGGTGTTAATCGAAAATAGTTTATTATTGTCAATAAAAAAAAGCTTTTGGGGGTTTTAAAAATAATGCAAAAAACAACAAAGAAACTATTATCGATATTTTTTGGAAAAATGAAGAAACCAAAAAGGCATTGTCTATTACAAAAGACCGATCAAAATTGATGATCTCTTTAAAAACGGCTAAACAGTGAATTTCTTTTTTCCAACTCGAACTTTTTTGATGTAAATTGAATGTGATCCACTATTCAATTTTTTAAAATTGAAAAGCCTGAAAAATCAAATGAAGAAAATCATAATGCATGAAATATTGCAAAATGGTACCGCAAATGAGAAAAAGACAAATGTATTTCGATCAAATGTGTTTTGCATTTTAATAGTATTTTATCTTAAATTAATTAGCGTAATTTTTATAAACAAAAATTGAAAATTGATATTTTCATAGAAATTGCTAGTATTAACAAAACCAACAAATATTCGTTGGTTACTCGGCTTCAGTGTATGAAAGAATTAAAATGCCAAAAGATATTTAGCGCAAAAAATTGCCCTGGTGATAAATTTGAAAACCATAGATTAATTGGTAAAGTTTAAAATTGGAATAAAAATATTGTTTATTGAAAAATATTCAGTGATGCTGGTTACATTAAAACCTTTGACAATTGAGCTGTCTGTGGCGGATGAAAAGTGTATATCGTTTATTAAATAAATAAAAGTACTGCTTTTTTTTATGCAGTAGATATAAAACTAATTTGATATCGCTCCTAGTTATCCTGCAAATGATCATCACGGTGATAACGTTTGAACACTGCCGATTTTCTTCAATTAACCGAAACAGTCCTTTATTTGTTAGTTTAACAAAATCGTCGATTCGCAATTTAATTTATTGGTTAACATAGCGATGTTTTATCATTGGGTGTCTCTCTAAAATTATCAAGACGGCAATTCTATTTTATTACTGTATTCGACTTCACCAAATTGGAGAGGTTTCACAAAATATTTTTTTGAACCTTGAAAGTCATTAAAGGTCAAAATTCAAAATAAGTGTTGTGGCGGCATTCATTAGTAAGGTTCTTCTCCGTGATATTCTGCGGTCAAACAATGTTACTAAATCATAATCGATGGCAATATCAAGTAAAAAATGATTCATTGACAGATAAATTTGTCTCAAGGCCATGACAAGACAATAGTGGTTAATTCTTAGATGTTGCTTTTGCTGCAACAAACGGATTTTTATTGAAATTAGAATACGAAGTTTTATTATTTAATTATTAAAATGGCATGAATTGCTAGTTACTGGGATTTGAGTCTTCAAACATTTGTTGTTTGAGTGTCAAAACGTTATTCAACAAATTCCGCAAAATGTTATTTTCTGGTATTATATAATTTTTTGGATACTTGAAGAGCGTCACACTCTGTTTAAAAAAGGCGCTAATACAGAAAGGTGTGATCACTAAATATATTGACAACAAATCGATTAATGATATTTTGATTCAAACTTCGCTGGGAGCTATACTCTTTTATTTATTGGAACCCCAGTTGAAAATTGCTTTAAGAATCCAATGTCAGCTGCAGCGCTAAGTAATGGGACAAGTTTCTTCACTCTTAACGATGCAGCCAGCAATGTTTTTTGCATCAAAAATCTGTTATCTGATATCACTGTTTGAAAATAAAAATCAATTTCCTATTATGACAGTTATTTAGCAGATAGTTTCATTAACTACCCAACCAATCCTAAAAACTCAGAACTTATATCAATTAAGTATCATGTAATTTACAAATATATAGGTGCTGCAATTGAATTTGCTGGAGTTTTTACTGCTACTAATCGTGTTAATTTGATTTCGATCATTTTTGTCTTCTCAAAATTTTAAATTAATTGAGATTTGATTGAATTCTGAAAACAAAGCAAATGACGACTTTGATCTTGGTTTTGTTTTATTGTTTTTGTTTTAAATTCTTAATTAAAATTTACATTGTTTAAAAATCACTAGGTTTTGCAAATTTAAGCGGTCAATACCTGCGTATGAAGCAGGGCTAGAAATGCGTTTTACTACTACAAAAAAGATTTAATCAGTGATTTGTTGACAGTAACATTGCCACCCTTTTTTTTTGTGATTGCTACTTGCTATTTCTTGCCAGGGTATGGAAACCTACACATTTTATATTTAATGTTTTTTGCTGTTTGTTATTTTTTGTTTTTGGCCACATTTTTTGATACAATGTAGGTTTAACTATGATCAATTTAATTTTTATTATTGGGTTCCAATATCATTATTTACCCAACAACCTAGCTGTAAAAACCGATTGGTTCTTTTATGATTCATCACTAAAAGAATATTAAAAAAATCAAAATTAGTCGTAGTCAATACTTTAAAAGCAATACATATCTCAAAAATTGACTGCTAGTATCCAGAAGTTTTTATCTTTTCTTAAATAAGCTGAAAATTAAATAAATGTAACTTTAAAGTCTTGTAAGAAAAAATTAAGTTGAGAACAGTGTGAAACATCAATAACGGCAAAATGATTGAACATCAGACTGACATGATAATTTGAGCAAATAAGCAAAAATCAATTTAAAAACAATGACAAGCAAAATCCAAAAAAAAAATAAGTGTTTAATGACACATTTAATAAAAATAATAAATATATTATCTAAATTAAAACCAAGAATATCAAAAATGGATTCAAAAAATAACGGAGTAGAAGTTTTGTTAAAATGTATTGAAAGTTATTATATTTGTTGTAGTTATCCAATAATAAATGAAAATATATTCATCTGCTTTAATTTATATAAAAAAAAATTATACTGCAGTGTTATAAAAACAGAAACGTGAATGGAAAAGTAAAAGTAAAAAAAGGTGAAAAGTAAAAATTATTTATGTTTTTAGAAAAATTTTTTAATTTTAAAAAAGTACAACCTTGTTTTTACTGAACTTCTTTGCCCCATGAAATCTGTGATTATATGACTTGAATATGGGCAGATAACAGATGGCCGTTGTTCTAATATTGAACATCAAAGGTTACAATTAGGGCTGCTTAAGTCATTAAATGATGAAAAACTACAATAATGGGTTTGTTAATGCAGCTGATTAAAGTAAAAACTAAATATAAATAAGATGATTAATTAATAAAAAGAGAGAAATAATTTAAATATTAGCGCAAAACGCAGAAAATTATAATACTTTCTCACTTCTTTTCAATTTGAATTTTTTTTTGCATTGATCCAAATAAGATCTGTAATAAACTAATTAAAAAAAATCTGGTTGTATCAGCAATTTCAGTCATCACATCAATACTAATAAAATTTTAATTAACCCAATCAAGTTTCATATTTTTCTTTCAAGAATGTTTTCAGGCAAATGTTATTTTACATTAATATTTTTTGTTATCTATAGCAAAATCTTTTTAGTCAATAATGTAAAAGCTAATAACTTGAAACCACCAAAGTTGATACAACTTGTCTCAAAATTGATTTTTTTAAAAAAATTATTCAAGTTTAACATGGAGTTCGCCCACTTGGCGATTGCAGCAAATTCAATTTTTGTAGTTGATGAAATCAGTCAAATTTGTTTTATTCAATTTCATTTGATGAGGGTTTTGCTGATATACGTAAAACTAAAAAACGGATAATGACGGTCTTGCAAATCTGCGGCAAAATCACAATATGAAAAGTTAGAAAAAAAGAACAAGCTCTAAATACAATAGTAATAAATCTTAGCGGTTTGTCTTGTCACAATATCGGAAAGTTTTAAATTTCATTCTTTGTATATTTGGCGAATATTTAGAAATACTTTTTTTGGGTTTTCAGTGGCTATACGAAAATTTCATGGCACACTAAAAAATATTTAATTCATGTTCTAACGAAATATTTTTTATTCAATGAAATTTGCAAATTTAACATGTATTCTTAAAATATTCTCCAAAAACAATAAACAACAAAGCATTTACTTGAATAGATGATTTTCATCATTAATTGAACATATAGTTGTTTAATTGGTTACATTACATATGTGAAAGTATGAGAATGTTAATTGATACCTAAGATGATCACAACCAGCTGAAATTGGTTCTTCACTAATCATATTAATTATATTAAAATACATCTGGTTTTTAATTGATTTTATTGTTTGAAAAATTATTTATAGATATATTAAATTAAATGGTCATAAATCAATTAAATTGTTAAAAAAAATTAAAGTGCATTAAAGTGCATAGTGAAAAAGAATGACTTCTTAGTTGTAGAGAATAAATGAAGTCTGGAAATAAAAGGAAAAAATGGTGTAGCGACTGATGAAGTACCGCTTAGCGATATTGAAATAATTATTATAAACGGCAAATCTGATTGCTTTGGTATAAATGGTGAAAAATAGAACATTAAGATAAATTTGGTACTTAGTGTGGCACAGTTACATTTTTATTTTGACATTTAATAGCTACTTTTATCAATAAATCATGAAGTTTTTTACGGATATTATTTTCCAGTTCAAAGATTATTTGATTTAATATTTTTTGTAAATATCCAACTGGAAAATTCAATCAATTTTTGGTTATACTAGTATATTATTTAACACATTCACACACAAATGAATTTAATGTTGTTCTCAACATCAAATATAATCTCATTCAAAGGTTTTCACATCATCTATTTTTACTGCTTTAAAATATTATATCACAAGTCTCTGTGAGAAAATGTCATTTCAAATCTTTCAATTTAAATTCAAATTGTGGGCTTCTACTTTTGACATTGAATTGCTAATTCCTTTTTTTTGAAATGCAGTATTTTCCGATATTTATTAACCTCATATGACTATAAGTTTAAAACCTATATTTGATATGTAAAAATTGATTTCCTTTATGATTATTTTTTTGGTTTTTTTTTTTAATTTTTGATGAAATTGATTTGAATAATTTGAATGTGATTTTTTTAGATATTACAATTTTTTTTCAACTTGTGGTAAATATGGTTTTTATTGACATATAAAGTAGTTTACATAAGAAATTCTAATAATTAATTTTTTCATATTCTTCTAAAGTATATAATTTAAGCAATATTTGCATTGTCAATCATTGCTTTTCACAATGGTGATATCCGTATAACATGAAAAAATATTTTCAAAGATATAAAACCCAAAATTTTGTTCATCAAATTCCTTGAGGTCAATTATTTTATTTGACCGGCTCAATGGCCGTTATTTAAAAGTTGTTTTGACAATAAATTGCACAATTTGTTTATGCTATGAAAAACAATCTAAAAATGGTTTATCTTGCCATTATTTCTAATGATGCTGGTAGAAAAATTGCCACCATTTGTAATCCCTGAATTAAAATCAGATTCTCATCAAATCCAATTAAAAATTTTAGCGATGACAACGGGGTTTAAATGGGGTTTTAGAATAAGTCAAAAATTTTGGATTTTATAACATTTTGAATTAACAAATTTATTGAAATAGTTATTATAACAATCAAATGTTGGAATCATTGTTAAAAATTTCAACAAGAGCGTCAACGATATTTTTCCCCATTATGCTGGAATCATATCAACTGGTTGTTATTTTGGTACACTTAAATTTAAAAATACAAATCTTTTTAAGTCTTTTAAAAAAAATAGATTAACTGGTAACCGTTTTAGAACCACTGATATAATAATGTCATGCTTTTTTAAATATATTTATAAATACAGCATTTGACAACATATTTCAATTTTTTTTTTATTGTTTCAGTATTTTGATAAACTATTTAGTGCCGCAATTATTTATTTTATTTATTGCTTCTCAGCGCTTTAATTTTTTTTATTATCTGAACAATTATACGGGCCTTCAATATTCAAGGACCTTGACATCCATATATTTATTAAAGTGATGGTTTTTATTAAATCTAAAGTCTACAATTATGTGACTTTATTTCAATGATAATTTCACACGTATAAGAATGTAACAGTTTTTAGCGCACAAAAATTTTAATTTTATTGGAAGTGGTTTTATTTGCGAAAACACATAATTAAGTTTTATTATTCATTCTTTTTCAGTTTTCTTTGATTATTTTTTTTTGACTGTTTAACCAACTCAGAATACTTCAATATTATTTTTATATAGTGCATATAAATGTTTGACTGAGTAAATAAAACTGTTGAAATAATTTTTTGTCACATTTTAATTTAATTTTTCTTGACCTATGGTTTTAACTCAATTTTATTATTTTAATCTTTATATTTGATTACACATTTGTCTTTCTTGTTTTTTTACCACTTTTGTGAATTTTTTTTATCCTGGTTTTTACTTCTATTTTTTTTAATTTTATCACCCTCTTGCTGCTTAGAGTAATTTTTTTATCTGATTTGTATTTTTTCTGTTTTTATTGATGATTACTTATGCCATTAGCTCTGGCGAATTTAATGAAATTGTGAAAACATCATTACTTCTTTTAGACATGTTTGGAGAAATGAAGTATGAAACCGAAAACTGCTAGACAAGCTTGATCAAAATCTCTGCGTTTACTTTATTTTTTGCAGTGAAACACTAATGTTTAAAAATCTATTCATATCGTAATGCTGAAACTATCAATTGGCCGCAAAGACTGTTTACAATGCTATTACTGGTTTAATAAAGCCCTGATTCTAAGAAATATTTTTTAATGACTATCAAGCTGACTATAATGGAGTTCTGTTATTTCTCGTTTGAGCAGTAATTTTGAGATTTGGCCAAGAGTTTGCACAGTCTACTTAGTGAAAAATTTTTTTACTTAATATTAAACCGATTGCGGTTGACCAAAAAATTTTCCAAAATCAATTTTAATCACTACATCATCGTTTCCATGAATTGATCAGTATTGCTTCATTTGATGCATGAATTGTTTTAACTGATTGTCTGGTTTTGTTTAGGTAAAAAGTCTTGATGTTAATTTTAAGCCTAAAGTGAACATTAAAAATAAATCAAATCCTTTTTATTTGGGGGTTTTAAAAATAATAAAACAAATATAGGAAATGCATCAATAAATTTATTAATGAAACTCAATTTCTTATTTTTTATGTCAAAGTTGATGAATCCTCGAAAAAAACATTTTTTGTGATGGCAAATTTTAGAGGTCTCTGCAGCAAAAATAGTCCATAATTTTTCATGTGTTACCAGCTAAAACAATTGAAATTTCAACAATTTTGAGTGGCTAAATATTTTTTAGAAACTGAATTGATCCGAATAGATGATGTTAAAAATACAAAGGCTTAATTTCAAGAGCTCTGAAAGCTAGAGCATTGTATTTTAAATGAAGCTAGTGTCGTAGATCGTGTTTGTGTTTTAGAATGTCTGAAAATTCTTTTTAAGATCTCATTTTTTTTGGCTGATTAGGTCTAATATGAAAAAAAGATATTTGTGATCAAATTCTCTCATCATTTTTTGACTGCTGATTTCACGGAAATGTATTGAATCATTCTTTGACACAGCTGATATTGTTTTTGAAAGAGTTCAGATAAAACTCACCTGGAAAATAATATTTTCGTTTTAAATAAACACTAAATCTTTCATTTTAACTTTCACGACGGCGACGGAATTGAGGTTACCATCGCCAATTTTTTTTGGGTTTTAACTTTTGGCAAAATACGAGCTTTATCCAAAAAGTAAATGGTAGTGCTACTTTTACTATCAAGCGCAATAATTAATTTAACAAGGTTTACTCAGGAAATGTCAAGTTTTTCTGATAGTACTAAAAATATTGTTGTGCATCATCAATTTAGCCGAAATAATATAATGTTGAAATTAATTACGAAAAAATTTACATTTATAAATGGATCCTAAGTAATTTGTTCCCTCGAATGTTATATTATCTTTTTGATTTTTTTTTTTAAAATTGCTAAAAAGCATTTCTTTTTTTTGGAGGAATGTAATTTTTTATCTCCAGATATTTCGGAACAACAAATCACGCATAGACAATTTTCAAAGAGACAACTCAACGCTAGTGGATACGAAAATTGCATTCACTTCTTTATGAGCTAAAAGTTAAATGACTGACGGCCCGGCGCTTGTGTTACGAACAAAACAATTTTGTAGAACCAGCAAAATTCAAATGTTTGAGGTTAGAGAAATAATCTGTAATAATATAAATGTTCTCAGTTATGAATGTTATGGATTAAAAATTTTAGTTGACAATTCAAAAGATCTATTTTCTCAAGATGTTTGGCACCAATATAAATTCTTTGAAAAACTTTAGAAATACCTAAAAGTTTTCAAGAACTTGCTTTTTTTTACAAAAAATTATTTTACTTCTTTTGGTGCTGAGGATAAATATAATATACTCATCATCATTTGTTTATGCAATAAAAGTTATATTAATTTTCAGGTTTTTGCTTCTGATCTATCATAGCAGAACGAATTTGCCGAAACTTGAAAAAAAAAAATTCAGAAAAAACTCAGGTCAATTTTCATTGACTTCAATACTTTGCAATAACATCAAAATTTTGTTTTTCATTATTTTTAGTTCATCAATTAGCATTTTCTCAAAACCGTGAGCACCTAATTGCATCAAAAAATTTCAAAAAATTGAAAACAACTGTCTTCACTGACTATTATTTTGGATGTTTTCTTTCCACTTTCAGTCATGATACCGGACTTAATATTCTTAAAAACCCATTAGTGGTGTTTTTATATTGTACTAAAAACATTTTTGTTGCAACTGTATTTTAAATAGTGTCCGCCGAAGTGCTAGTGGCCATTCATTCACTGGTATGGGCGGTGGGTTCTCTTTGGACTTTTTTTTTTGAAATAAATTTATGTCAAATAAATTGATACCTGGAGATGGTGACACTAAAATTTTCAATAAATTTAAAGTAGATAATTATTTCTTTTCAAACCCTACAGATGTCATGATTAATGTTCATGATGATACCACCAAGAATGTTGATTTAGATGTAAATAAAAATAATCTAAATAGTAATGTTACCAGCAAAGTGTGGAAAAAAATTAGAGCAAAATGACCTGCATAAAAAATAAAAAAAATATTAAAACAACGAATAGGACATCACAATTGAATACAAATCATAAATGATATAAATATTTAAAGATCAATCCAAACGGTATTTCAGTGAGTGAATATTTAAATTTTAATAAAAAGTTATTAAACGACTCATTTCATTGAATTAAAAACTGTTAATGGTTATGCCATTTTAATGGAAAGATAGTTTTCCCATTATGAGGTGCCCAAAAAAAAGAGAACCACAATAAAATTTTAGTGGGCTGGCCAATTGCAATTATTCATTGTTTATAACAGAGTGTTAATATTGTCAAAATGTTAAAAACTGTGAAAAGTAGACCGCATTGTTTTGGAGATGGCTCAAAAATAATAAAGATAATTAGAGCTAAATCACTAATAGCACTGTAATTAAATTTGTTATTTTTTAAAAATAAGAACATAAACAATAAAAAAAGGGGCGAAACACGTTGAATTTATACAATAAGTAGATCTTGAAATCATGTCTATTGTAATCAAATGAGATTCACAGTTAATGTGCCTATCTGTGATTCTAGTTTTGCATCACGGGTCAACACTTTTCTTTATTTGTTAGCTGCATATCTAGTTTTACAAAGCCTGGGCGTACAATTTGTTTGGCCGCGCAATATTTGCTCACTCACAAATTTTTGCACTCACAATAAAACCCTATAAATAGAAAATAAAAACAGATATTTCAATGAAAAAAGAACATTGTCCATAAAAGATGTCAGGATTAACTTAAACTCATTGGACCATAAATGATTAATGAAATTTATTGTGAATTTCACCATTTTGGATATTATGCGTGAAACAACAATCAAGCGTGTCATATTGCTAAAAATGACAGTTGAGTCATGATTGGATAAATCAACTTTATAACTGATTCTTTTTTGAATACAATAATATTAGATGGATATCTTTTTAAAATCTCTACTACTATTTAGGTTGTTAGCGAATAAAACAGCAGAGTTATTATGGCAATATGAAATTGGCTTCATCTTTGTTAAATCAATATCAATATATATTTGTGTGATGAAAACGTTGTTTTGAATGTCCTCAGTGAGAACAGTATATTCTGTTTTGGTACCAGCTAGGAGACCAAAATACTTTTTTTGAACAGCATTTAACTGGTCCTCCACTAGTAAAATCTATATTACCACAAACTAATTTTTTGTTTAAAATATCATTGGCATCATTAACGTCACCATGGCGACTTAGATTAAGTGCTCCATTGTCACCATTTGCAATTGTCATTTTGTCTGCTTTCAAATATGTTAGAAGTGGCTTGGCAACATTAAAATGAAACTCATCATGCGTCTCTGAATATCAATCATAAAATGCAAATGAAAAATCATATTTTCAACCGAAGGAAAGCAGCTGAAAATATTATAATTTCAAAACTGAGCAATATAGTGTAAGGATAATTTAAAGCTAGTGTTTTGATTTGCTGACACATAAAATTGTTTTAGGGGTTCGAAGTAATTGTTCTTGAAATTTTCGGCGACACATTCAGATGAAAATAGTTATGATTTGCCGAAAAATGCATCTATTACAGTTTTGATACGATGCTTGCAATGGAAAAGATCAATGTAAAATTTTTCTTTTTGTTTTGTCCCAGATTTTTTATTTTCAGCCGACAACATAAAACATTTTTAACGTTCAAAATATAACTATCTCATAAATGACAGATAATAAAATCATCAACAGATATTTTTAAAAACCAATCTTTATTCCGTTTTTTCTTACCTTCATCTCACTCCACAGAATTGAATCAGAGAACTTATTTTTTGGGCATAATTTGTTTGATGCCAGCGCGGAAATATTTTCAAGCATCTTTCAACACCATTAGAACAAAACCTATTAGATCCATAAAATAATTTGTTTAAGTTGCAAACCGTATATGTGTGGAGATCATCAAGATGAATTTGGAGTGTTTAATCAAAAGATTTAAATTATAATTTACATCACAAAAAAAGTAGTGGCGTTGATTTCATAACAGCATAACCTTTTTATGTGGCACCAACAAAATGTATTTTAACATTTTTTTAACGATTACGCGAATTGAAGGCTTGTTCATACTAAAAAAATCGAGGAAATCTGCACCACGAGGCAATTTTCATTGGGGGATTTAACTGCCAAATTGGACCAATTTTTATGATAAATACCATTTTAGATAAACAGCCTTTTTTTCATGAACAAGATCAAACGACGAATAAGAGTTGAATTTTTGAGATCAGCGAAATCTTTTAGACAATCAACATTTTATTTCCAATTGTTAATAATATATTCGTTTGCTGCAGCGGCAACAAATATCCTCAAAAAGAAAAACAAACCATAGTGAAATTTTGTTGGTTTTCTCATTTTATACAGGTACCAATTTGCAATCTTATGAAAATAATCATTTTTTTGTGGCTAGGGGTTTTTTCTTTTTTAGTTACCCTAAAAACTCGTCCACAGGCTTTATTTTATCAGCGACTTTGTTTATTTAATTATCTTATATGGTGGCAGTATGATTTCGTTCAAGATTTTTTTCCGGATGTTTTTCTTAATTTTCATAAATTATCGCACTATTCTTGTTATCACTGTTCAATCACATATCAATAAACAATACATTTTTTTCAATCGAATTTTCATAATGGAGGTTGTAACTAGTCTCTGGGCTACAATTATGAATTCTATCTCTGTAGTTCCATATTAAAGTAAAATCATATTAGCAATTAGTCTGGTAACAATTAAACGAGTAGTTAACTGGTTATTTTAAATGAAGATCGAGATGGTTCAAAACGAAACTGAGAGAGAATTAAAAGAACTAAACTAAAGTTACGAATCTAGCTACTGTAGGTCATGCACAGTTCATTTTGACCATCAGAATCAGCAGATAACAAATGTATGATTTTGCATACCTAAAAGAAAAGCTATAAAAAAATTGAAAATGACGCAATACAACACATGAAATGAGGTTTGGCAAAACCACTATCAGCAAATTAAATTATTTAAAATGTATCTTTTGCCAGTCCATAAAACGGTGAAATGAAACTAATAAGAATATCTACGCAATTCATAGATTTTTCTCAGCATTCATCAAAAACTTTACCCTTCATTAACAAAAGTCCCGCTTGAGAGTACTGTGGGGGTTTTCGTCTTTAGCCAATGCATTTAGATCTGACTGATAAAACTCTGATTTTTTGAGCTTCTTACCATTATTGATGTAGAAAACGGTGGCTCGTTTTATTTGAAAATTATTCTCGGACGTCACTGCAATCATTTTGGTGCCAAATGACAAAGAAAAATTTTTTATCGGATATATTTATTGTCGAGCGACCAAAAAAAAATTTTCAAATACAGTTCCTTTCACAAGCCTAAAAGTGTTATCAAGCATAGTCAAATAATAATTTTGATTTATAAAAATTCTTTGCAGAGATTAAACAAAATATGTTTAAATTTATTTGTTAGAAAATTTTTTTTCACGACATAGTTGACATTTTAATAATCAGGTTTTTTAAATTAGCTTCAAAAAAAGCATTGCATTGTGAATCAACATCTATGGTGACATCATATATTTTTACATTTTGAAACAAACAAAATGTTTTTCATTCATTAAAATGATTTGAAAAAGTTACAGGAAAAATAATTGTAGAATTTCAATAAAAGAGAATTGAGAAAAATAACTAGTGTTTTTGCTTCCAACAAAATATTTTTTATCAAAAATATTCTCATTGGCAAATGTGAATTAGGTGCCGTATTTAATTGAATCAAGCATATATGTCAAATTTGCTTCTGCTAGATCAAAAAGACCGACTAAAAATTATCCCATTGTGAATTCGCACAGATCGAATTGCCATAACTGCAACTTTTGAATTTCTAACAGCGGTTCTTTTAGATGCTTCTTGTGCGTGGTCAACAGACCAGTCTTGCCTAACGCATATATTTTAAAACCCACAACATTAGCAATATATTCTTGCAGAATCAAAAATCTCGTTTCCATTTGTACCTGGGGACCAATCATCAAGTATATGTAAACTTTTCAATTTCATATTATATATCGATTGAACTAAAGAAAAAATATTTAAAGATTCTTTTTGTTTTTGAATGAAAATTGTAGCAGATTTATTTTTTCTCTTCTTTTGCGTGTCTGTGTTAACTTACCAGCAAGGAGCCAAAGCAGGAGAGCCAGAAATGACCGGCGCAATGGCTATTTTAAAACTACTAAATATATCATCACCACCATCGCTTACTGATATTTAAGCATCGGATAATGTAATTCATTTTCAGTTTTCAAATTATTTTCGATTTATTGATTTATTGTTAATTTCATATTTGGGGAACCCATAAATCAAAAGCGGAGCCTGATCTTTGATGCAAGCTAAATATAAACAGCCAAATCATACATGATGAATCTGATGTAGAATTTTTCACTGCCTATAGCATCTTCTGGTAATGACTGGTTAAAGGACGGGACATCAAAACTGTGGTTTCAACACGAATATTTCAAGAGATCATTTCAAAAAAAAAAAAATATTACTGTTTAAAGTCATTTTGGCCGTTTTATAAACTATGTCCAGTCCCGCAAATTCCAAATTTCAACAGATTGACGTCTTACAGATAGAACTTTGCGGAATAATAATTTTCCCAACATTGATTTTATTTGTGAAAACAATACCAGACGTATATATAGTGGATTCAAAAACCAATACTGGTTGAGATTAAAACCAAAGATTGATACCCGAATTGTAAAAATAGTAGCATCGCCCATATTCTGTTATTCAAGTCGGCGAACACTGGCAGTTTGCCTTGTAATCTGTTGAAAATACATCATAATGTGTACTGACAATTCATATTAATTATTTTGTAGCTGTCCAGAAAATTACGTTATTCATAATAGTGAAAATATAAATAAAAACCTCCGAGCCACACGTTATAAAAATATACTATTAATTTTATCCGATAACCTGTTGGTAGAAATTTCATTAAATTTGACATAAAGTTAGTGAAGCAGTGCCTTCCTATAAATCACTTTTCCGCAGACAAAACCCATAGCACCTGTAATGTTATTGCTTAAATATATTTATTTCACCTTAGACCGTAGTTCTGCTAAAAGACATCACGTCAATAAAAATAGAGTTATTTAGAACCATAAATTTTGTGAAAAAATTATAACTGATTTGTTGATATAAATTATTATGATATTAATTAAATATTAACAAACTGAATGATTAATGAAGTGAATGAAAATATTAAAGAGGACAACTATTGGAGCAAAATTAAAATATTTTGTCAATTTTTCTTACTCTGATTTTTATTGAATTTAAAATCGGGAGATTTATTTATAAAACCCCTATGAAAAAAAAAATTGCTCTATCAAACATTTATGTCAAAATGATCGTTGTTCAAATTTTTGTTAACAAATTTAAATATCATAATATAATTAAAAAAAAATTTTTCAAAAAGTGATATTGAATTGCATTAATTTCAGAGTTTTATTGTGGTGTTTTTCTAACATAATATTGACAAATTTGATAAATTGTTAGTTTGAAGTAAAAACATCTTATGTTAAAACTAATTTTTTTGAATAAATTAATAATATACAGTACTGTCTTTGCTGATTTGGCCATTGCAGTATATTTACGTTTGTCACGTGATAAAGAAACACAATTTTCTGTCATTCAATTGCAGGGTTTTGGCACTTGTTTGATTTAAATCAGCTTCCAAAATCAACAAGACAATATTTTAGATTCGCAGCAAAAACAGATTCACAAACAACAGTATATAACCACGAGATTTGATTACATCATTTGTCAGTTACAAAATTTTTTCGGTTTTTAACAAATACATAGTTTATAAACCGTTTTTTGTGTATATCTGTTGAATGTTTAAAATACAATTTTTGTCTCAGTACTAAATATAAGAAGAGACTATAATTGGTTTGGTAACGAAAAATATATGTTGTAAACAAATATATATAAAGAACTGTAATTTCGACACTAATGTCCAAGTAAACCGTGTTTGACACAAACAATAATCATCCAATTTTTGCTTCGAGTGTCACATCCGCATGTGCAGCCAATAATCACTTTTATATTTTTGAGCCGTGAAATCATTTGATTATTAGTGATGTGCCATTTTGACTTATTCAATTCAATAATGCTTTTCAATGTAGATAATATAGTCAGTGAACCAGAATTTTACCCCTTCTAATTTTTTCTTGTTAGTCATAGGTAAAAACCCATTAACCTATAGAAGGTGTTTAATAAGCAATTATTTTACAAGTCTAAGTGAAATAATAAATGACTTAGTTTTTATTGTTTTGTAAGTACGTCGTCGTGATAATCATCTAAAATAATTGGTTGTTGATGAAAGCCACATATTTCAAAATGCAACTAACATTAACTTCAATTATTTCAGGGTATTTGTCATCGTGTTAGGTCAAATATGAAATGCCCTTTTTAATGCTTATTGTTGCTCTTTTAGTTTGCGGAAATATTCTATTAAACTATAACATCTCTCAAAAACAGAAATTTGACATAATTCTAAATGGGCCGACTAGAACGGAAAATATTTGCAACTAGCGGCGTTACTAAAAATAGGTTAATTACAGCACTGCAAAACCAAATTTAAATATATCAAACATGATATTATGTGTAAAAACATCAATGAGCTATTTATTTTAAATTGGAAAATAATTTTTTGCTGCATGTCTGGTTTTGAATCTTTGATCAAATAATTGGTTTGTTTTAAAGCATTGGTTGTCATTTTACCGTTGTATGATAAAATAAAACCCCTACTAAAATATCAAATTTCAAAATTTTTTTTTCCATTTGTTTTTCAGATGAAATACATAAATAATTGGCTATTTCACAATTTAAAAAAATTTTCTATTAAATTGCGAGTCTCAAAAATATTGTCCCTTCAAGAACTTTATGAGTATTCATATTGTCAAGGCCATGTTACAAAAATTTTTCTGAAAAATTTATGCGACATACTAAACTTTTCAACAAAATAGATTATTAAAGTGTTTTGCCGAATAATCGAAACAAAAACTTAGTTTCAAAGAAAATTTCGGTTGTTTACCACTTTTACTATTTGAAAACGAGTGAAAAATTAAAAAAATTCCAAGGTTTTTTGTTCATATAACTTTCACAATACACGCAACGTGGGTATTTACAGGTCTTAAGATTAGCATCTCAAAAATGCGTTTTATCCAAACTGATATTTATTGGATTTTAACTCAGATCATTTTAAAGTAAAAATTATATTTGCGAGGGGAGTGGTAATGCAAATATTGGAAGCGTCAGCGTCTGTTGTATTACTACTTTTTATTTTATCATTGCCATTATTTTAATTTTACCATCATCTTTATTTGAGATTTTTCCATCATTTCCATTAATTGTAATATTTTCAAAGTTTTGGTCAACACAATAACTAATTGCAGATATATCAGAAAACCTAATTTCACGCCACGCAAATACTCTTTCAATTGAATTTGAATGCGCTGATTAGTGAAACAGCAAAAAAAAAAGAAGTTACACAAGTGAGATAGAGGCGTTAAAAAAATTTTACCTCCGCCATTTTCGGTTACAAATGCAACTCTAGTGTTTTAAAGGAGGGCTCTTAAATTTTCTAATAAGATTTTTTTAAAAACAGAATTCCACTTTCATCATTGAAAAGATAGATACATCAAATAACAGTTGAAACACTGGAGAATGGTGTGTTGAATTTTTTATAAATTTTGCAAACCATTTTAATTTTTATCATATTAAGACATCAACTGTTTATAAAAGCCGCATCATGAAAATTAAAGTTTCAATTTGATTCAGCACTATAATACACAGTAGGCATTAAACTTAGCATTCTTTAAACTTTTTTATTTTGTGTTTCATTAAGTGCTTTGTGGTATGAACAATGGATACATAATGACGAAAGACAATAAAATGAAAAAAAATAATAATTTTATTGTCAAACCAAGTAATTACATATGTTTTTAGTTGTTTCCTGGCAAAAATAAAATCTCAATTTTTATTTTCAATGAAGTTGACTTTTTTTAAGAATTAAAAAATCAAAAGTTTTAGAAAAAAATAAAAATATCGATAAAAAGCTCAAGAAATCAGAAACTATGGTTTTCTATTTCAAATAGAAGGGCAATCATTTTTACTAAAAAACCCAATTAAAGCAGCACAGATCGTTCAACAGGTTTCAAAATTTTGCTCCGGGTTTTTGCTGCTTTTTGCCTTTGTCACATGAACAGTTTAAGTTCAAAACTTTTAGGTTTTTTGCAAACGGTGAATTATTTAAAGTTTTACAAAGAAAACTTTTCATGTGGTTTTTGGAAACATCTCAATTAGTTTATAATGGTATTGTAATGAGGGTTAATGAAAGATAACATTCAGCAGCGGACAGTACATGTTTCATGACATTTTAAAAAAAAAACTATCACTTCTTAAAAAGCGAACCAGAATACATTACCAAATTTTATTTATAATCGAACGTTTTTGATGATCAATTTAAACATCTTTTCTGTTAGATATAATCTTTGGACAAAAATAATGTTTCTAGTTGACGCAGAAACATATTTGACATTTCTTGAATAAACATTGTTTAATTGATCATAAGATGCTATAGTGGCAGCCTACCCATTATTGCTTCCGTCAATAAAAATTTGACAATGGCTAAAGATAGTAAAAACCCCGCAGTCAATGTTTGGTAAATTGCTAGGCCAAAATAAAATATGAACTGAATATATATCTGGTCAATGAGAAAAAAAAATTCGTTTAAAACTTTAGTCTTTGATAATAGTTTCAAATGCATTATACCCAAAGTCAACAAATGAATCGAATAATTTTTTTTGACATTTGCGACCAATAGATAATAAATTTTTTTTGAGATGATTTTTAATTTGGCATAATAATAAAAAAATGGCAAAATAAAATGATGTCTCAATTTGATATTTTTCATATTCCATAGAATGGATGATTTTTTAACATGATCAGCAGTTCACAATGAATTTACTAATTTTTCGGAATGATAAAAACAGTCATTTTCATTTTTATCATTATATTTTGAAATAACTTATTCATTTGAAATAACTTTGTCTCATTGAACAGTTTTAAACAGTGGTAAACACCTGGTAATCAAATGATGGAATAGTGACATCTGTTTTTGCGATCCAAAACTTTTAATTTTTGCCATGAGAACAAATGTTTTTTTTGAAGATTTATAATGTTATGTTTTATTACTGAAAATGCAACTTGACTATACAATCAACTGATATTTTTGAGTTAATTGTTTGATTTGTATTTAAATTCTCGAATTAAAATCAACCAAAACAATGTTATTGACTCATGACATTTATTAGAGATATAAAAAATTTTAAAAAACCAGCGGCTTCAAAACCACTAAGCTCAAATAAACAACAAATAATGAAATCTTGCTGATTATACATAAATTATGATGCACGACTAACATTTTATTCCTAACAATTTTTGAGGTTTCAAAACCTCATTTGATATTGAAACATAATTTTTGAATATTTTTTTTTGTTAAAGTAGAAAAATTTTAGCGCAAGTTTTTAAATAATCAATTTACAGAACTTCATTAATATCATCTTTATATTCATTAAGAGACTTTGTTGAAAATTTGGTTTGAATAACACGGGGGGTAAAAGTGAAACGCTGGATTAAGCTAACTGGTGATTTTAGCAATCAAGAATGATTAAATAAAAAATCAATCAGTCTTCACACAATAGAATGATAAAGCAGCAAATTATTTATCTAAAATTGCCAGCCAATATCAGTTTTCAACATTTGTTTCTTTAATCACTTGAAAAAATCAGACGCTATTTTCAGCCTTTTATCAAACCTGTAATGTAAATGTGGCTGTTAAAAATTTTTAGGGCAGCTAAAATTATAATCAGATCAAAATTGTAATTCAAAAAATGAAAAGATAAATAAATTGAAAAACCCAAAACAGTGTAAACAACTAAAAAAGATAAGAGGAACAGTAAGAGGCCAATATGATATATTTATTCAAATATAAAAATGAAAATCATATAAATGGATTCGAAAAACAGTTTAGTTAAAGGTCTTGTAATGTCAAACAAGAATTTATCATAACATTTTCATTGCCTCAAATAAAAATTTATGTCATTTATATTAAAATAATATAGGTTTTTTTGTATTTTTAAAAAATAATAAAATTCAAAAAAACAAAACCAAAAATAAAGTAAAAAAGAAAACCCCCTTTATGTCAATGTGATCTGAGAAAAAATTAATTTTCTAGTAAAATTGTTATTTTCGTAGGTAGGGCCAAGCTCACTGTACCGCCTCCCATAGTATCATATAAATGACCATCAAAACAAGTTGTCAGTTATCTTAATATCAAATATGACAGAAATAAAAATAGCATTGTTTAATTTCCATAATCATGGAGAACTTGATTCATCAATTTGATAATCAAAATGATCAAAATGTTAAAAAAAAAAAGTACATTAAATGGCCAAAACATTTCCCAGTATTATTTAACCATTGCACCAATTTAAAACAACTTCACGTAACTTGTGATATCATTATCAAATAAGTTGTGTGGTTTGGCAGAGACAACTCTGATGCACTTTTGAGTTACTGTGTCTTGATTGAAAATCATTTTTTAATAAATAACATAAACCTCCGAATAAGAAAAAGTGAACTTAGGATCATCAGACTAAAAATTTGCAGAAAGGTCATAAAATTGTCAACAAATAAGGCACAAGTAAAATTGAAAATGGATTTTTATCAAAGATACAAAAAACAAAATAACTTGAATTTAAGAAAGAAAAATTCGATAAATAACAAACTGAAAGACTTCCCCAGAGCGCCAAAATCAAATATAATAAAGTTTACTTTAATAACAAATCTCTCGCTTTATTTCAAAACAAAGTTCAAAAAAAGTTTATTTATTGGGTTTTAAAATGTAATATGAGGCGACAATGTTGTATTAAAATTTGATAAAAACTAAAATAGTTCAGAAATAGAAAAAAGCAACTAATAATAAAATAAAAATAATTCCAAAATTATATTGTTTATCTGCAATTTCTGACAAAGTTTTGATGCTAAATTAACCTGTTTGAAACACTCACCATGATCAGCTCACACATTCATAAAACTTATTACCACTTTTCATCTTTTACTTTAATAACAAAATCATTTATAATTATAAGTTAATATCAGTTACAAAATTTGGATGATAAAAAGGTTTTTGTTACTAGTTAAAATTTCTCTTACTTCGAACATGATTAATATTATAAACATTAAAATTAAATCTTGGTTTTATACTTTAAATGTATTATTATATTTTTTAAAATAAAAATTCAGCTTGTAGATATTTCAGTATAGATTTGATTTTAAAAAATTTTAATTTTAAATTTTTAGTTCTAAATAATTTTATTTAACAGCTTTTTAAAACCCCAAAATTTCAAGATATGAAATTTTAATTTAAAGTTTCAACAAAAATTAAGTAAAATGTAGCCGCCATTTTTTTTTTGTTATTATTGAATAAACTATAATTAGAAAATTTTGATATGAAAATATCCGACTTTCACAGTCTTTTCTAAAATAAAAGCAAATTATGATTGCTTTTGACTCACGATTATTTAGGAAATAAAAGTGAATTATCAAATATTCAGTATTAACTACATTTATATAAATATCAAAATTAGTAGTTTGCCAGTTTTCATTTACCACGATAATTTTATTTTTTTAAAAATGGGGCCATGGCGGCATTGATTAAAAAAAATTATATATTTAAGTACAAGCCATCAACGGCTAAATATTTATTTTTACCTTTTAGTGGCATATAGCAAATATCTAGTTTAAGAACCAAATTAAAAACTTTGTAGATATGGATGAATTAAATCTATAAATCATAGAGATCATTATGATTGCTAACTCTGCAAATCATTTAATACTCAG
>JAKTTS010000087.1:0-38942 GCA_030560485.1 Ascoidea tarda (nom. inval.)
TATTTTTATTTTTATTTTTATTTTTATTTTTATTTTTATTTTTATTTTTATTTTTGCTGTTTATTTTAATTTAAAAATTTTAATTATTTTTAATTTTAAACTACTGTATTATTTTTTTTTTTCTTTTTTTTTCCTTTTCTTTTCTTTTCTTTTCTTTTAACAAATAAAAGTAATGGGGGAGGACAAAGAATTAAAGTCAATTTAATATATACAAGAATAAAAGATTTTAGAAAGGTTTTATATGAAATTAACTGGAAATTTAATCTACTTTATTGACATCCAAATTTTGAGGAGTAGGACGAGTGACATAGACTATATTTTTATGACTTTTTCTTGAAGGGATTCTTTTTTGGGTTGCTTCGAATGGAAGAACTTCAAGACTTTCAGGAGTTGAATAGAATTCCTTTTTCATCAAGTCGACGTCTTTTTGGAATTGTCGTTCAGCATTTTTGCCCTTAAATGATAATATTTTTTTGATATTCTGTTTAGTTATGTTATTGTAAGGAACTTTTTGTAATTGGAATCTCGCAGCGATTCTTGCAGTTAACCAGTATTTCATTTCTCTTTTACCATCGACAAATTCTATGATAGATTGCGGGGCATTGTCACCTAATCTGTTTTCGATTTTTAAGATTCTTGTGTAGCCACCCTGTCTGTCTTTGTAGCGAGGGAGTATACAATCGAATAATTTTGGTATAGTCGTTTTTAATTTGAATAAATCTCTTCCAACGAGGGTTTTTGCAATTCTTTCATTTTTGTAATCGTATTTACCACGTTTTGCAATACCGATTATTTTTTCCATATATCTCTGGGTTTCTTTGGCCTTTGTGTGCGTAGTGAAGATGGACTCATTTTCTATCAATGAAGTCATCAAGTTTCTCAACAAAGCTCTTCGATGTTCAGGACGTCTAAATTGATGAAACCCAAAAAAAAACAAATAAATAAATAAATAAATAACCGAATGAAAGAAATAGCCAGTCAGTCAATGAACCAATCAAACAGAAACCGTGATAAAAATCAAGATCAAAAAGCCTGAGCAAACAGAAACCACATACCTTGATAGAGATCTACGAATCAACCCCATTTTGTAGTAAAAATATTGGAAATATTGGATATGGAAGACGAAGGAGTATGGAGTAGAATCTCGTTGAAGAAAGCAGATTGAAATAAAATCGAAGCAAAAAAATCGCAGCGGATTGAGCACGTGATCCGCTGTTTCTTCGAATGAGAATTGGTCATTTTGAGAGAGGGAAGAGAGGTGTTGGGAGAGGGAAGAGGTGGTGAAGAGGTAGTAAAGATAGTGCACATCGAATACAAAGAATGGGAGGAAGAATACATGGGTTTCTAGGTGGTATGTTTTGATGGGAGGAGCGTCAGTATTTTGGTTGAAGCAGATTTACTAACGTTTTACTGTTTTACTGTTTTTCTTTTTTCTTTTTTTGATAACTATAGGTTTGCTTTTAACCTCGTCGATTACTTACTCGACAGCATTGGAACTACGTAAGAATTCGAAATTCATATCAAGATCATTGGAGGAATCAAGGATAATTATAGATGAGCGCCATACTCTTAAACCTCCATTACGAAGGACAATAGACTATACCAACAGACCCAGCTGGATTGAGACTGCAAAGGATATCTGGAATGACGAGATCATAACTGGTGTTAATTGGCTTTATTCAATTAATTGGGTAAGATTAGGTGAAAAAGCTGAAAGATCTCTTAACAAGGTATTCAACGTTGCCAAAGAGTCTTCAGAGAATTTAAGTAAATAAAGAAATGATGAAAAAAACAAAAAAAACGAAGAAAGAATAACAATGGTTTTTGTTGGTCGTTTTTTTGCTCTTGTTTTTCATTTTTTGGTTGCACACTATACATAATAAAATACAATTCAACTTGGTTTAGTTTAGTTTATAAATATTCATTGATTATAACTTCTTTTCCTTTTTTTGTTCTGTTTTGCTTTCCGCTGATGATTCATTAGAAGGGCTATCAGTGTGAGAACAGGGCACACAGTCAGGGTTTTTATTGAAATAATCATGAACTTGTCTATCCATAAACCAGCTCAAAAGTGGGGCTAGAAAGATCAAAACGATTCCAATAAGAGATTGAAGTAAATATTGGGATCTTGGACTACTACCGAGCATCAAGCAATGTAGAATGTAGGTGATCGAATCAGTTGTTATGATTGATTGCCCCTTATCTAGCTGATTTAGAATGATTTCGCAGCACTTTGAGACTGAAATTGGATTTGAGGGGCCCTCAATTATCGAGGTTATTTCAGGTTTTGTCTTTTGTTCTTCAAAAAAGCCCTCTGAAATGAAATTTCCAGGGAAAATCGTAGATATCTTGACGTTATACGGAATGGATTCTTGTCTTAGTAAATCAGCCAAATTTCTGATGGCAGCCTTCAATGGAGCGTATTGTGCATAGCCGATAAAAGAGTAAAAAGCAACTGTGGAAGAAAAAAACAAAATATGGCGTTTCTGCTCAGGAACTTGGTCCAATTGAGACATTTTCTTTAGAGCAGCATGGGAAAAAAACAATGCTGTGTTATAGTTGACCTTTATTCCATCTTCCAATGCCTCGCCGTCTAAATCGAGAAATAGCTTTGGAATTGATGAGCCAGCACAGCAAAGCACAATTTGTGGGGATCTCTTCAAGGAATTGAAAACTCTCTCGCACCCAGAATAAACAGATACATCGGCGTCGATGTAGGATAGTTCTTGAGACTCATCAATTCTAAATAGTTCAATTTCCTTGATGCTGTTTTGCAACTTTTCAACAGTTCGGGCAACAATTGTAACATGGGCGCCTCTGTGGAAGAGTGCTTTGGCAAACTCTAGCCCTAGCCCCTGTGAGCCGCCAGAAATAACAACCTGCTGTTCCTTGACAATAAATTGGTTCCTTCTGAAGAACATTTTGAGCTGCTTCCACAATCAGAGTGGTGTTTGTGTTGCCGTTTTTGACACCAGCAGTAGACGCCTGCGGAGACTGCGGATGAGTCATCCGCAGTCTCCGCGCCGGATTAATCAGCTTTTGGTCAGCATGCACAGACGCGTCTGAATGCATGGAGCTGGGCGACCCGTTCGGCAGTGAGCGATTTAGGAATCTGGTAGCCAATGGCATGTGCAAAAACGGTCTGCTGTGTGCCGCATTGGTCAGTGTGGGACCTATTTTTAGTGGCGCTTGCAGCCTTGGTGATGACTCAGGCTTGATAAGCTATATTTAACAAGGTTATCCTGGCAACGTTGCTTTTGTTCAGTGCACTGACGCGGTGCCCTGAGAGCTGCTGCAGCTAAAAAAAGCAATCAAAGCTGTCTGTTTATCTATTGCCGCTTTTGATTCCAGCTTGCTCTATTATTAGACCGTTTTATTGCTCAAACCCTTCTTTCGTCTTGATCTTAGTAAATATTTTAATATAAATACAAGAGCTTTTTCTTCTTTTAAGCCCTGATTATTTTCCTTTATTCTCTATCACTCAATTATATTCACTATATTCATAAGCACACCAACTTATTTCTGCTCTTATTTTTTACAATCGCTTTAACTTTTCATATCCAACTTTAAGTCGCTCGCACCAATAACTCAATATTCAAAATGCAATTCTCAAAAGCCTTATTAGCCTCTACCATCGCTTCATTAGCCTCTGCTGCTTACCTCAACTCTACCTTAACTGTTACCAACACTGAGATTGGTACCACTGTTATCACTGTCACTTCTTGTGAAAGTGTTACTGTTTGTACTGAAAAACCAGTTACCACCGGTGTTACTGTTGTCACTTCCACTGTTAGAGGAACTGAAACCGTTTACACCACCTACTGCCCATTACCAGAAGAAACTGTTACTACCTTCCCATCAAGACCAACTACTACCAAGAATACCACCGTTCCAGATATTGATGAAAACATTAACGCTGGTTCCAAATTAGGTTTAGGTTTATCTGGTGTTGTTGCTCTTGCCGGTTTATTGTTTCTTTAATTTTGATTTATCAACTGGTTTTATTCATTTAATATGACTTCTGATATCTAATTCAGATCATTCTGCTTTATTTTCTTCTAATCCCTATTTTGGTTCATGTTTGAATCTTACTTCTTAATTTTAGATTTTCTGTTTCTTGGTTACCTCTTGTTTTCATAACTCATTTTCTTTTTATTTTCTTTTATTTACTTTGATTTTTATTTTATTTTTAAATTTTTGTTTTGGTTTGGTTTGGACTGGACTGGTTTAAATTCTAAAATCTTTCATTTTTTTTATTATTATACTAAAAACAAAAGAAAAGTGTTTTCACTCCTTTTACTAGTTTTTTTTGTTTTTTATATCTTATTCCCCTTAGTTTACCCTTCTATATAAATATCTCTGCATTTCTTCTTTAGATCTCTCTTAGATTCTAATGGGCTCTGTATTAAAGCCTCTTTGATAAATTCTTTATCTTATTAATTTTTAATAAAAGTTATTTAACTTCATTAACTCACTGGTCCAATAGTGCTTTCTAATTGCTTTATCTCGATTCACCCAATTTCATGTTCTTACCTCGACTTGATCAGATTTCTCGAAAATTCCATGAGAAAGTCCTTCACAAACTGACCAAAAATTTGAAAACCCTTTTCTATGGCAATCAATTTTAGGATTCGCTGTTTGTTTACAAATTGAACGAATCCCGAAACTGAGCTCTGAGGTTTTTTTGAGTTTGTTCCGCCTGCATAAGTCACTACATCAACAAGCTTTTCCATTGCCGCTTTCTACCCTGTTTTTGGATCAGCGAATACATAAAAATGTCACTTATTCAATAACAATCTTTAATTATCTTTAAATTTATCGCATTTCAAAATATCTCATTCTCAAACCCTCATCATCATTATTTCAAATAAAGCTTCTTTTCTGACCCAAACCGTCAAAGTCAATCAAAGTATCAGTGAAGAATTAGGTTCTATTTTTTTCGGTTGTTTTTTACAATACATGCAAAAAAGATAAAGTTTACTAAATATCTTCTATTAAAATCATTAGCAGAATTAATAATACTACCAAGTTGGTTTTAATTTAAAGTTTCAGTTTATTGATTGAAATTATTCTCATACCATCTTAAAAAATATCCTCATTTAACTCATTTAACCTATTTTATATATTCTATGCAATCATAGCTTTCTTTTCCTACTATGTTGTATTTGAAATATTCTTAAAAAAAGTAAAATCAATTTGAAAAAAAATAGAAAAAAAAATAAAATTCTAGAATTAAAACTAGAATTTGAATTAATAGCAAAGGAAAAAGCAGAGACAAAAATTTATGCTTAAAAAACTCAAAATCATAAAACATAAATTCAAAAAATAAAACCATTAATCAAGTATCATAGTACTAATAACATTATAATGTTGGATACTGAGCAAGCAAATATTCCAAGTCATCCGGAAGATTTTTCCAGTTATCTTTTTTAAATTGCTCCACTTCCGGAACTTGACAGTCAAAATCGTCTTTGATTCTGTTTTTAATCTCTTTTGGAACATTTTTGGGATCATAATCTTCAACCAATTTTAATCTCCAATAGAAACTCCAATGGAAAACTGCATCTGATGGAATATTTCTTCCTCTTCTTAGATTTGGAGAATAATAATTTGTCCAGATACTTTGTTCATTTTGAAATTTAATACCAACTGGAATAATTTCAAAAAAGTTCCAAAATAATATATTGAATTTAGATACGCCACGTAAACATTCATGTTTTCTAGTTAGAATATTGTAAAAACTGTTAATTGTTTGTGATTTCTTTCCTTGAAAAGTTAATTTTGTTCCATCAACAAGCAGAGTTTTGAAAATCGAACCATAAACATCTGGAAGCATTGAAAGATCATCACCCCGAATTAAATCCTTCATAATATCGTAATTATAATCATGATTTATATTATAAACTTGAGCTAGTGTTTGCTTTCTCATGTTTTTCAATGAAAAATTCTTTAGTCTAAGAAATTTCAAGGGTTTGTATTTAATATATCCTAGTAAATCATGTTCACAAGATATAAGACTACCAAGAGAGGGAAATTGACGAGCAAATTCATGGATTGAATTTTTTTTAAACATAACACCAAATATAATTGCCTCAGAGAGCATCCATCTCAAGGAGATATTTGATAGATATTGACCATTTTCATCAGGATACCAACCTCCACCAACATCACTATGAGTTCCTGGAAACCATTTTTCAACTAAATCACTTGATGTACTAAATCTCAATCTTTTATATTTATCGTTTGTCTTTTTATCGAGAAGATAGGCGTAAATCTTTTCTAATTTTTTAGTTAGAGTTGACTTATTAATCCTTTTTTGTAATCCTTGGTCATCATTTAGTTTTGAGATTGAGTTATTATTAAAATTGTCAAAAGTAATATAATCTGGCAAATCGGTATTATCATCGTTGTCAGTGTTGTTGCCATTATCGCCAGATGAGGCAAATGGCATTTGTTTAAATCTTGCACGATGTTCATCAATACTTATAGCATGTCTAACATGTTTGACTATATTGCTTCTTGTTGTATAAGGAAATAAACGATCTCTGAAGATTCCAACGCTATTAACCGAATCCCACAAACCCATGAAATAGATATTGATGTATATGATTTTTTTTGAAAATGTGTTTTTAAATTCATTGATTAAAGTAGAGGTTGGATCATCATTTGATTTTTGGCCACCATATTCCCAAGAGATATAGCACTTATAGGCAGTATCGATTAAATGGTCGTTTCCAGAAGTTAGTAAACCAACTCTTTCAATCATTGCAGCTAGAACTCTGGCGGTGTAAGCACCACGACTAAAGCCAAACAAGTAGATTCTATCATTGTTGGAATAATGAGCCATTAAATACTTATAGGCCTCCTTGATCTGGGTGTCTAAAGAAAAGGCGATCATGGAGTCCAATTTTGAAGAAATTGCAAAGGAGGTATCATCAGGGTTCAAAGAAGTGCCCACACCAGCTGGTAAAAAAAGAAGAAGGTAGTTAGTATTGTAATTGTTTATTAATATTGAATGGATTGTAATTGATGGATCTTTGAGACGTGGTAAATGTGATATTAGTTGTGGTGAACCATACGCCTATAATAAGATAATTGATTTTGGTTATCCTTTTCTAGTAGTTTAAATAGTTTCAAGACATTTGAAAAGGGTTCAGGGCCAAATTTATTGTTAGTTCCATCAAAACATAGAATTATATTGCGAGGAAAATAATTCCTAGAGATGATGACTTGATTTTTTGAAGACATTTTTAAAAGTTATTATCCAAATGAATTGGGTTGATTGAATTGAATTGAATTGAATTTAACGTTTGATGTTGGTGAACTTTAAGTCTATTCAGGTTTGATGGAGGAAAGTAGATATAAAATGCAGATTTTGATAGTTAAGAATTAAAAGAAAACTCTTTTCTGACCTTTTTATTCAATCTCTTTCATTTCTGGCATTCTCATTTTTGATTATTTTGTGTGATTGTGACAGTTTAACTGAAAGGTGGTATTTTGTGATTTTGTGTGCTGAACTAAAAACAGCGTAAGCACCAGAAGAAACAGAGAAAGATCTAGTGATAGAAAATTCAGCGAGAATGGCAGCAAAAAGTGGGATTGGAAGCCAAAGAAAAAGAGAAGGCATTTATGAGATGCCAGATTTCTACTGTTGTTACGTATTGAGGTCTAAAGTTAGTTTCAAAAAGTTCTATATTGGATCAACACCCAATCCAGATAGAAGAGTTCGTCAACACAATGGTGAGTTGAAACAGGGAGCCTTTCGAACTAAGCGAAACAGACCATGGAAGATGGTTATATTAGTTTATGGGTTTCCCTCAAGAATATCAGCATTGAAGTTTGAGCATTCTCTCCAGCATCCTTTTCAAACTCGTCATATTTTGAAAGAATTCAAATTTCATCAAAGTAAACAAGATTGTAACAAGTCAAGATCGATAGGCAATATCAATCAAATATTGATTGATATCAAATCATTATTAATTTCAAAGTTTTTCAAAAAATTTACACTAAAAGTTCAGATATTTGACAATGAAATGTTTCAGTTAATCAACGATAACACAAGATTGATTAAGATGAATCCAAATTATAAAACGAAAATGATAGATATCTCAAGAGAAAAACAAGATTCCTTGATTGAAATATTCAAAAATTCTGAATTTGCTATTAAGAATGATCATACTGATATCAAAGAGTTTTATCAAATGGAAAAGAATAGATCTGTTGAATTGCTTAAAATCTGCCAGCTGAAGTTGGCCTTGGTCGATAGGAACGACAATGAAAACAACAGTGGAAATGAGCAGGATATTCGCAAGATGAACTGTTCAATTTGTAGCAAAGAAGTTGAAACAAACTATTCGAAAGAGAACTTTGAGTTGTTCTTTCTCTGCTACAACAGAGACTGTAGCTTTACTTCTCATTTGCGCTGTTTGGCCTTGGAGCTCTTGGAGAAGGATACAAACAGGCCTCTGATAGCAGTGATTCCCACGGTGGGAAACTGTTCTACTTGTGAAGAGGAGCTCCAGTGGCAAACAGTAGCAGGACTTTCAACAAAACTCAGAGCAGCACAAGCAACAAAAGCAGCAAAAGCAGCAAAAGCAACACTGGAAGAAGCACCAGAAGAAGGGGCGGATCTGTTTTTGAGAACGGTTACGGATGCCCTGGATGCGGAAATCACCGCGGACACGGACAGTAGCCGTGGAAATCCGTGAGATGAAAACGGAAGCAGATATAATCAGAAGGAGATGGAGAAAGAAGCAACAGAAGCAACAGAAGCAACAGAAGCAACAGAAGCAAAAGAAACAGTGCAGCACAGACTCGTTGCGACAATGAAAGACACACCAAATGAGCTAGAACTCAACTACCAGAAGGTCCAGCTGTTGGTGGATCAGATACAGCTTAATCTTCACCATTTCACCAAAAAGCACCAGATCATCATTTCGCCAACTGGCTCCATCTCCACCCAGTCCCTTTCCAAGATCAATCTCAATTTCTTCTCTAAGATATACAAACTGATAGACAATGGCTTGGTTTTATTGCGCTTGACAAAGCAGTTTCTTGATGATTCAATCGATGCTCTTAATATGGTCTCCAATGCTTCAAATGATACCAGTGAGACTGACTGTTTGACTGACTATCTAGTACAGTATGACAAATACCTGGAACTCTTAAGCGACTTGAAATTTAATTCCAGAAAGCTTCAGTTTTTTGTCTCATATTTTAATAAGCAGGTTGCTTCAAATAACCTTGCATCTTTAATTGGGCTTGACGATGCTGTTTCAACTGAAAATACCAACAATGATCATAATAATAAAATTAAAAGCAAAAATAAAAATTATAGTCGTAATGCCAATGGCTATGACAATGACACAAAAAATTCCCTTCAAAGAGATTTATTATTTAAAAATGCTAATAAAAGTATAATTGCTAATAATCCAAATAACACAACTAAGTCAGGCAATAAGAATGATCTAATAAGGCAACAGATTCTAAATAAAAACGAATCCATATCAATCGCTTTGAAAAATTCTCATAAATTGTTACAATCAAGTATTTTGCAATCTGATTTAAATATTGACGAATTATCTCAATCTTCTAATTCCCTTCAACTTCTTTCAAATAAATATCAATCACTAGAATTCATTCTAAACAAATCTTCCAAATTAGTCAAAGAACTAGAGCAAGCTGATCGGATTGATAAAAAAAATATTAAGTATGCCTTATATTGGTTAACTTTTACGATCTGCTGGGTAATATGGAGAAGACTACTTTCAAAGCCCGTCTTATTCATTCTAACTCAATTTTTAACTATTTTTAAATTGGCTTTGTATTTCCTTAAATTCTTTCAAAAGAATAATTCTCACGATACAATTTTGTCTTATAACTCAATCTCTACTCCTCAACTACAATTCTATCTTCCAACTTTATCAACAACTGCTACTTTTCAATCTTCAACTTTAACTTCAAGTTTAAAAAACCAAGACCCTTTTGAAACTAGTATCATACACTATCAGGATGATTCAGTATTTGAAACGTTTAATAACGACTCGTTGTTAACGGATAACTTTCTCAATACCAGTGCAAATGCTGATTTTTTTGATAATTTTACCAATCAATCAATCACTGTATCCTCTTAACACTTTAAATTTAACATAACTTAACCTATTGTATCTTATTTCTACTTTATTTTACTCTACCTTATTTTATTTTACTTTCCTCTACTTTATTTTACCATAATTTATTGTGTTTTGTTAGCAAATTGAGAAAAAAAAATCATAAATATTAAGCTAATAATTTTATACATTTAAATTACATTTTATCTTTTATGTTTTATGTTTTTATAATTCTTTTAAACTTTATTTTAAATTTTGTTTCAGATTAACCATAACTTTTTTAAAACAAATTGAAAACATCGCTAAACTTTGTTTAATGCTATTATTTCACTGCTTTTCACCAAACAAATGAGTTATTTATGTCGACAATATACTTTATTTGACAATAAGTCTGGAAAAATTTTTTAAGTCCGTCTCATAATGGAAAATTTTTTATCTGAGTTTGAGACAAAAATTATAACCAAAAAGTCTTTTAACAGTTTTTTGAACAAAATATTTGTGCTGCCAATAATTATTTGCTTTTAACTTTGTAATTTGGTTGGTTTTCTCAACTTTTTTCTAATTTAATTCTCTTTTTATTGGTTTTTTAGTTTGTTTTTCATTTGGTGCCTTTCATTATATTTTTAGTTGATGATGGTTCTATATTTTCTCCTAAAAAAGGTTTTGTGTATTATTATCAAATAAATGTGACTAAACTGACTATCAGTCAGTCAGGGCCGAATCAATTAAAGGAATAATTTGAACAAAAAAAAACGTAAACAGAAAATTAAATCAGAAAATTAAAGCAGAAAAAATGGAAATTAAATTAACAAATATTATACATGAGAAATAAAACTAGAAAAACTGAAAAAGAAGTGAAAAGAAGAAAATAGTCATTATTAGATTATTTCAATAAATCTAAATTAAAATCCAATTCGTTAATATCGAAATCCAAATTCATGTTATTGCCAAACATGTTTTTATCAATCCAATCATTATTAGAGGTTTGCTCGATTGAACCGTTAATATTATTGATGACATTCACAAAAGCTGAAGTATCAAATTGACTGTTTTCATTTCTATCACTTGAGTTGTTAATTAAGTTTCGGTCATCAATAATATTATTGTTATTTTTATTAACATTGTTATTTTCAAAATTGTTTTGAAAATTATTTATTTGAAAATTATTAATAATATTATTATCAGAAATTTTTCTATCTTGAATATTATTTCTATTCATGTTATTATTCATGTTATTATTCATGTTATTTATGTCACTCATATTGCTCATATTATTATTCTGAATGTTAGAATTATTGTCAGTGGTATTATTATTGGTATTATTGAAACTGTTTTCATTTTGGAAACTGGTGAAGTCAAATTCATAATTAATATTAGCATCATTAGCGGTCATTTTATCAAAATCATTAATATTATTGTTATTGTTATTGTTATTGTTATTGTTATTCGATTCTGTACTAATGTTGGAATTAATGCTATTATCATTACTTTCATTATTAGAAAACATATTTGCAATTATCGAAGATTTTTGAAGATCTGCTGTAATGTAACTGTCATTTTGTTTTTGTAATGAAGGAGAGCTATTTCTTGAATTCATGCCAGATGTTGGATTTGAATCTTGAAGTGAATTGAATTCAAAATTAACATCCGAATTATTTGAAATAGTTGAAGCAGCTCTGACTGGAGATGCATTAAATTTATTTATTAATGACTGTTTTTCGTTTGTTATATTAAACATTCTTGGAAATGAATCTTCAAGTTGATGATATAATTCAGGTACCAGCTTAAATATTGAGTTTCTCAAGTGAGATGCTAGTTCGCCAGGTAAATGCCAGTGTCTTGAAACTGAATAAATTCCATTTAATTCGAGTTTCAAGTATTCCTTGTAAAGCTGTAATTCGCCAGGGTTGATTTTGGGGAAATGATTCGAGAAAGAAGGATTGATATTACTTTGATCAATAGAAGAACCAGTCCAAACATAAGCACCAAGATGGACTATACCAGCATAGGCGACTGAACAAGCAAATAAAGGAGTTCTTTTATGGATTTGAGCAGGATTAGTATCAATTAATAATTTAACAACAGAGTTTGCAGCTTCGATTGTTTTTCTTGTTTCGATGATTTTTCTCGAGTCTATTTTGTTTGGGAACGAGGACAAATCATTATTCTTAAGATTGTTATTGTTACTATTTGGCGATTTGGGGAGAACAGGGATTTCATCCAGAGAGAGGAAGGAAAATGGTTTATGGATAAACATTTTAGCGTAGTTAAACATTATTATGGCTTGATGAACACCTTCATTAACTTGACCTAAACTATTAATCAAGTAGGGAGTATTGAATAAAGATGGGTCTTCTATTTTCATTTCCCAGTTTCCTAAAGCAACAGAAGCTTGGACTAAATAAGAATCATAGGGCTGTTTTTCTAATATGGCTCTATTCATTCTAATAACATCGTTTAATAAAGTTGAAGCTTCAGATCTGCTTTTGTAATCAAAAGTTTCTCTGGGAGGATAAGTTGGATATTTAATCTTCAAGGGCAAAGAAGGTAATTTTGATAAAGTTTTACCATCAAGTGAATTTATAGTAATATCAATCATATAAAACTCCCAAAACAATCTTCTTGAAGAATCTAGTATTGTATTGGTTGGAATATTTTGTAATCTTTTTGATTTAAAAACTTGTAAGTTTTGTAAATTTTCTATTATAACTTTTGAAGAGCAAGAATCATTCGAGTTAAGAGTTGGAGAAGCGATTGGGCTTTTAAAATATTCTTCATCAATAACATTGATGTTTAAGAATTTGATTAAAGAAAAGCATTTTTCTCTGATATACTTATTTAGATCATGTAAGGAAGATATATATGATGCTATTGATAATAGTATCAAAGCCTGTAGAGATACAAGATCATTATTAGAGTCGTTTTCTATTATCATTAAACATTGAGTTATTCTATCAGATACTTTTCTGATATCATTTGAGAATTGATTTGTAGTTTGGCCATCTATTATTAATTTCATAGCAGATACTAAATCATTAGAATTTGTAATTTTTGTTATATAGTCATTGATTTCATTTATTGGAGGCAAGAAGGGATGGAAATTATGGAAAGTTGAGTAATATAGCAATATTGTTGAAGCTGTATTTATCTTTGAGGTATCGATCAAATTTGATTTAGAGTGAATGAAATTTCTTGATTGAGGCTGGTTAGTTGTGCTGGAGTTAATATTTGAATTAAGAAATTGGTTAAGATTTTGGTTATTGTTTTGATTAATGGCAAAATTAGTATTAAAGGAATCGTTTTTGATTATATTGGGATTAATATTAGTCAATTTATTTGAAGTGGTTAAGAAATTGTTATTAAATAATTCTAGTTGCAAATTAAGATCAGGGCCTAATTTTGGTGGTTGAACAACGATAGTATTATTAAAACCAGGGAAATGAATAGAGTTTACTTTATTGTTATTTTTGTCTCTTATTAAACAGGGCAAAGATAAGTTTCTTGTTTCCTTTGCAGAAGGCTCAAAGACAGGACAGGATATGTTTGGGCACTGGTTACCAGAGCCTGTTATACAGGGCATTTTAAGGATTTCATCAAAGGATAAAGATTTGGAAAGCAGGTTGAAATCTATTTCCTGGTTTACTACCATATTATCATTAACAAGTTGGTTATTACACTGGTTATTGAAAAACTGATTATTATTTTTATTAAATTGGTTATTGTTATTATTGTTATTATTGTTATTAAATGAGTTATTATTGCTGTTATTATTGTTATTTTTGGTGCTGTTTATGAACGAATTTGAATGAGATATTGATATTGGGAAAGATAAATTATTTAAAAGATTTGAGTTTTTTGTCTTTTTGAATAATTTTCTTTTCATTCTATGGGAATTGTAAGAATTCGAATTTGAATTTGAGCATGAAGAGGATTCATCTTCAGAACAAGAGTTGCAGTTATCACAAACAGAACAATCATTAAAGGAATTTAAGGAATTTAAAGAATTTAAGGAGGAATTCAAGGAGAAATTTAGGCTTGAGGGGGCTAATAGTGGGAAAGGTCTATTTAAATGGTTAAAAGTATGAACAGTATTTGATTTGATTTTCTTTCTTGAACCACCACGATGACTTGGAACATAGGTGCAAGTTTTATCATTTTTTAAGCAACGACCACATATTGGTAGAATACCATCGCATCTTAAATGACGACCACGACATTGAATACAGGCTCTACTAACATGTTTTGCGTTTGGTCTGACTTTAACAGGGGGGAGATTGAGGTTTGATTGAATTTGCTTTTGTTTTTCACTCAAGGGTTTTTTTGTTATTTTGTTGGCAGATTCAGATGATTTGTTCGATTTACTTTTAGATTTTGTTTCTTTATTGTTGCTGTTATTTATACATTCGTTTTTAGTAGAGTTTAGGTCTTGTTTATTATTAAGATTGATGATGTTATTATTAGTAGTATTATTGACTGGTATTATTGAAGTGACAGAATTATTTTGGATTAAAGACATTTTGAAAGAAAGATAAAATTTTTCTTTTGTTTTCTTTTTCAAAAAAATATTTTGTAGGTGATAAGAGGAGATTAAAGAAAAGAAAAATAAAGAGAGAATCAGTGAACAGGATAGTGCAGCACGATATATAGATGGAGATAGATGGAATAGATGGAATAGATAAGTATAGGTCAGATTAGGTATTTATATGAGGAAGCAGAGATACTTTAAAAATGGTGTTGGTTACTTTGGTGGAATAAAGGTAGTTGAGGTCAATGGTTAGAGATCCTTCAAGGAAGAGAAAGTAGAAAAAAAGGCAAATAAAATAAAATAAAATAAAATAAAAATAACACAAGAAGTAACAGATATATATTAATATAAATTTAAATAAAGAGAGTGAAATCAGAATCAGTCAAAACAAAAAATAAATTATTCTTTTATGACAATCAGAAAGCAAAAAGTACTAAGGAGAAAAAAGGATTTAGCTGGGCCAAAAAGCATTGAGAAGTAGCGACAAGAGCGAAAAAAAAGTTTAGAATTGGCAGACTAAATTCTAAAGTAGAGCAGAATAAGAGATTGACCAGAAAGCAGCCAAACATTGATTGAATTGATTAAAAGCAAAGAGAATAATTTCAGCGATCAAAGAGAACCGATTGATTAAATTGATTACAAGGTCGTTTCGCCCAATTGGGAAAAGGCTACTGATCAAATTGATTAGGCCTCGCTTTTTGTCCAGAGCTGCGCTTCCGGGGACCGGAGGAAGCGCCCGATTCAGCGCAAGTGCCGACGGAGATAGCGCATGGCGCGGCCCCAAGTTTCAGACCGCAGGCTTGTACGACATAAACACCTCGATTGGGAAGTCCGATCGGGGTAGTCGCCCAAACTAGTGTACGCAACTGGAAATAAGTTCCAATGCGGCTGTATGCGCGAGAACAATACAACCGCTCGGCGCACGTGGGTATCTGTGGCTCCAAACCCCATTTTCAGCTCCAACACAGTTTGAAAGCGTGTTTGCGAGTTTGGATTAAATGGCAGATAATAGAACCAAGCATTGTAAAAGTATACCCAACGCTGCTGCTGGAGCTTGGTTTAAAGCCAGAGGAATTGATGGTTAGAGAGAACAATGTTTACTGTCGCTTTGCAAACCCTATCTTGCACTGTTCCTTGACCTGGTCTGCCATGGTGGTTAGGATTGGACCCCTGATAACCTGACCTGTATTACTGAGATGTACTTATTCTTTTGCACTAGTCCTTGAATATGAGTTGGTTGTATAATTAGATTGTATGCAAACATTGGCGTACGAGTGTGTAACTGTATAAGTGGATAAGTATATGAGTATATGAGTATATGTCCACTTACTTCCTTGTTTGTCTGCGTGCTTACTTACGTACTTAGCTACGTTTTTGTTTTCAATTTTCATTTGCAGTTATTTTCAATTTTGATTTGCAATTATCATTTGCGTGGCAATCGATTGCACTAGCAATCATAGTATTGTAAAACTCTTTTTTCAATATTGCTTAAGTCAAATCGATACTGAATAATCTTAATGTTTTCGATTTCGTTTTCCATCAACTTTTTCATAGATGGACCACCAGGTTGCAATTGCACTTGTTGGCCATTGTTACTATTACCGGTTTTGTTATTTCCACTAAAACTGATATTACTGGCCATCAACATTTCATCGCCGATATTGGAATCGTTTAACAACAAATTGTAAACAGATCGTAACCCTAGTAAATTAACATAATACCACGAAATAGATGAAACCCACTTAACATCCAAATCTCTTGTTCTAATCCCATTTTGCAACATGGTCTTAAACCGATTGGTCAATGGAAATGGCAATTTCATAACAATAAACCCTTCAAAAAAGTAGTTAACCCATCCCATTATAACCGTTTGCGGAATATAATTTGCTAGATTCCCCTTCATTATATTCATCATAGAATCAAGTCCTCCTGGCTCAAATAATGGATTGGGCATTTGGCTTTCGCCCCCTTTCATTTTCTCCCTATTGTCCTCTTCTTTGATATATTCACCCAACAATTTAAACAAAACCTCCTGTCTTCTCTTAAAACTCTCACTATTCAAATTAAAGCAATTCTTTCTAAATGCTCTGCACCTGCCAATCAATGTTTTTTGCTTCAATTTAACCAATTCTTCAGCATTGTTGTAATTGTACTCTTTCATGTTCTTATTCGTACCATTCCCGCCGCTGTCAGCCATTATCAAGACCTGAATATACCGACGTAGAATACCAACCATCACCATAACAAACGAGATGGGGAGAATCACCCAGTACTTCAACTGGGGATCAAGAACTAGCTCTGGTGTCATTCTCAGCTGCTGTGTTACTCTATTAGCACACTACCTCGATACCTCGATATCTCAGTATCTCTTTGTCTCACTGTCGCACTCTCTTGTACTGACAATCTCACGATCTGTGCTCCATCCTCTCTCTCCAACCTGTGTCCAACTGGAAAAAGTCCACCACCGCATCCGCACTCCCCGGTGTCACCTCTGCGGCTGACAAAGCACCTTTGGATGCTTACCTCACGCTCCCTCTGCTCGCGCGCCTCCGCTATCTCCTGGCAATTATTACCGAATATGACCTCTGGCCTATGCGGATGGCTGCCGGCTTGAACCTTCTTTTACAAAACACCTGCATTAGCCCAAAAATCTGTCCTATTCTTATGCTTGCCTAATTGGGCAGCACATATAATCATACAACCATCCTAACTTCAAACATTTCAAACCCTTCCACTTTTCTTTATTTTTCACTCCCTTCCTTTTCCCGTGTTGTACTTGCAGTGGTTTTTCAAATGTTGGAATTTTTCAAAATATTCGTATCCAAAATCTCCAAATCATCCAAAATGTTCAAGGTGTTCATAATATTTAATCACATAAAAGGATTTTATAAAACTGGGTCCGCAACTTTTACAATTTCTAGAATTCACTTTTCAACATTTTGTTTCCACTTCTATTTGCTTTAAAATTTTCCTTTTATGATTTGCTTTGCTTTGCTTTTTGATGTATTTTTCTCGTTTTTTTATTTTTTTTGAATTATTGTTACGATTTCACTTCAACTGCCTTATCTGAAAGAGCCTTTCCACTGCTAAAAAAACATTCACTCAAGGAATCTTTAACGTCCATACTAAGCGATAATTCTCTATCAAACCTTATTTCTCTCTCATTCGCTTATTCAACTTAAACTATTAACTCAATCTCTATAGAATTATTTTTTTTCTTTGGGTTTATTTACCTATAATCAAATGTTAAATTATAACTTCAATTCTGAATTTCAATTCTGAATTTCAATTGAAACTTTATTTCTGTCATATTGCAAATCTCTTGAAAATCTCATGTAGATCTTATGTAGATCCCTTTTTTTAAATCTTACGCTATTATCAAATCCAAAATTTATCGCTATTAAGGACTTAACAACTGTATTCTTGCTGTTTTTATGGCATCAATACTAATTTTACCAATACATTTTTTTACTATTGATCCGTCACTCGTAGCACTTAAAAATCTTTTTATCTTTATATATATATATATATATATATATATATATACATATACAACTATGAATCGGCAATCTTTTCAGTTGAAAATCTTTGATTAGCACAAAAATCTATTCAAATTAAAAAAAAAAAAAAAGACGAAAATTAAGAATAATCAACCTAATTACTGAAATTATTGTCTTAAATAAAAAATAAAAAAAATAAAAAAAAAAAAGCAAACCTTTTCAATTTTCCTTAAATGAAAAAAAAATTTATAAAAACAAGAATTTAAGATAATTAATTTTACTGTTTTTCTAAAATCATCCATAGCCGTTGATTGCTGTTCTTTTTCCACTTGTGATTGTTTTTATTTTATTAAGATCAAAATTATGTTGCTAAAATGTTATGCTATGTTTTAAATATTATAAAAATCTCAATACAAATTTCAAAAATTGTGATTTCTTTTAAATTTTACCACTAAATTTTGCCATTTTCATTTTCATTTTAATTTTTGCTCTTGCCTTTATTTCAATTCACACCCAAACTCTTCAGTCCCCATTTTCAGTTATATTCTGTATTTTAAATTCATTTTCTTAACACTTTAGAAAATCTTATTCAGTTTTGTCTTTAATTCTATTTCTTTTTATCAATATTATCAAAAGAATCTAATCAATTTCATCAGAACTGATCACAGGTTGGTTTTCTCTCTGCTTTTTATTCAATTAAACAAATGTTATTCTTATGCTTTCATTCAGTTTATTTAATTTGAATTTCAATTAAGTCATATTGACTTACTAATTCACCTAATCGCAAACCACTAATTGTTTCAGCTTTTTTAAACACTTAAATCACTCAAACCACTTAACAAAAAAATTAAAAACAAAATTAAAAGAGATTTTCTAAAAGAGATTGTCTAAAAAATCAAAACAGTTTTCTATAAAAAAAAAATTATTTTTAATAGTAATTATATGCATATTTATTTATTCATTCATTTTATATTTTAGTAATTCATATGATTTCATCTCATGGTATTACCTAATTGTATAAAGCGTATTAAGTGTATTAAAGTGTACTGACTTTTTATCTTTTCAATCTATTTTGTCTCTTTATATCCTTATTTCCTTGAATCTATTCACTTTTGTTTAGTAAGTATATACAATTTTGATTCTTTTCTTTGCTCTCGCTAATATCAAACAAATGCGTCTTGCTTAATTCTGTTATAAAACCTTTTAGTTCATTTTGATTTTGATTAGCATCTTTTGCATCATTGTCATTCTTACTTAACAGGTGTCGCTCCTTAGCAATTCTCATATATAACTCATAATTACTTTGTGTATTCTTTAGATCCTCAATTTCTTTGGATTTGTCAACTAATAAATTGATATTTTCATAAAATTTTGGTACTAAATTGTAGTTTAATTGGATTAGTAAAAGTTTTAAATCTCCCTTATTTTCAATTAAGTAATTGTTAATTAGTTTACTGAACTTATCAAATTCAATATTTTTATCGTTTTTATCATTATCATTCTTTTCAACATTTTCAACATTTTCAACATTTTTATTATTTTTTTTTTCAAAATTAATTGAAATCAAGTAAAAATTATTCATTAATTTTTTAATTTCTTCATGATTGAAATCATTATTTTGAGATAAATCTTTATTCATTTCCCTTCTTTTTATAATCTGCTTATTAATTATCAACTTATAAATTTCATTTATATTACTAATATCGAGACCATCGGTTCCTTTTTGAAAAAATTGTTTTAAACTTGAATAGGTGATAAATTTTTGGTTATAATTTGGAAAATGTGAAAATGAATTACACAAAGATGTGAGTGCAAAAATGTATTCATCCAATTTAAAAAAATTGTAATTTTTCAAATTTTTAAATGCCTGATCATTTTTAAAGATATCAATTAACCTTGAAAATGATAAATCAGATAGGTTTTTGGATTTATCTTCAAGTAGTATTAATATTGAAGATTTGTTTAGTATATTTAAATAGTCTTGAAAAAGATCTATGTTTGTGAAAGATTTTTGGTTATTAAAAGAAGTTTTAAAGATTTTATAATTCAAGTGGTTTAATGAGTCTATGTTTGAGCTATTGATCAAGTCCATATTATTAAAGGAGTTTAATAATTCCAATCTTGTAGATATTATGTCTAGATGGTCATTTTTTTTAGTGGAAATAAAGGTGGTATTAGGAATATCATTCGATTTGTTGGATTTGGCAGTGGGCAAAATCTTTTTACTATTCTTGTTATGATATAGGAAAGAAGGTAAAAGGATTGCCTTTTCACAATTATCCAAGGGTAAGTTTAGATTATTCAAAAGACTTAATTTTTTAGATACGTTTTCTGATAGAGTGGGAGTAATAGGTATTTGTGTATTTTTGGATTCAGAGAATTTGTATTTTGTATCTGAGTTATATTTGGAAGATAAATATTGATCAATAAATAAAAGTTTTCTTAGGTTATTCTTTTGAGAAATATCCAATTGTTGTTGAATTTTTTGAGTAATAGAAGGTAGTTCTGGAGAGGTATCGCCGATTAAAGTTTGAAGAGTTTTAGAAATATTTTGTGAGTTTTTCTTAAACATTGTGCTCTTTATTTAAAATAATATAATCCAATCTGATTCAAAGATATTTTGAGATATTTTAAGATATTTTTTGGCATTTGATATGAAACTTCTGTTTCTAGAGGTTTTTTAATTTTTTAATTTTTTAATTTTTTAATTGAATTAATTGAATTAATTTGAGATGAGTAATATCATGTGATATCAACCTGTTCTAAGTGTATTGAATTTGCTGTTTTATCAGATACAATAGGAACAATGTAAGAGTATTGAATGTTTATTGAATATTGGTTTTAAGTATGTAATGAGTTATATAGGTGCGTGTATGTGTATGTGTATGTGTATGTGCTTTTTTTTTTTTCTTTCTTTATTAATATTTAATATCTTTTATTGGACAAAATTAGGATGGTTTAATTGTTCAGGTACAATATTCTGAACTTTGCCAGTGTTTAAGTAGTGGTAAATATTTTGAATGACACATTCTTCCATACCAGCTATTGCTTCATAAGTGTGGGTACCCATATGAGGAGTTGCGATAACTTGGGGCAAGTCGATTAGTTCTTGAGAAACTAGAGGTTCGTTTTCAAAGACGTCTGTTCCAAAGGAGGATATTTTGCCTGATTTGAGGTATTTCAATAGATGCGATTCATTGATGATGCCGCCTCTGGAGGTGTTGATGATAACGACGTTGTCCTTCATTTTGAGGATGTTTTCTTGGCTGATGATATGGAAAGTTGAGTCGTTTAGTGGGATATTAAGAGAGATGACATCGCTTTGAAATAGTAGGTCATCAAAGGATACGTAGGATAAATCTAGGGATTTGTTTTGGTTGATAAAGGACAAGTCTTTTTCTTCTTGTTGAGATAGTTTTGATCTGTTGTAATAGATGATTTTTTTGAAGTTTAGAGGTTTAACTCTTTCCAAGATCTCTTTGCCTATTCCACCCAAACCAAGGATACCTAGGGTCTGGTTGTTTGGGTTATGGCCAATTGGAGCACCAGCACAAATTTGATTTTTCCATAGACCTTTATTGAGATTAACTCTGCCATTGTAGAAATTTCTCATTGCACCGATTAGGAGGTAAAGATGAGTGTCGGCAGTTGAGGGATTATTCAAGATAGGGACATTCGATAGCTGTATTTTTCTTTCAATTAGAGATGAAGTATCGATTAAATCATAGCCGGCACCAGCATGGCAAATAATTTTCAAGCCTTTGGGAAAAACGGATATGATTTCACGATCAAACTTGGTGCTGAGATAGGTTCTGGCGATGATCTGGGTTCTTTGGAATAACTTGTTTGTTTTGAAATAGCTTATGAGCTTGGCCTTGTCCTTGTTGAAGGACTCATCCAATTGAACGATATAAGAGGCGTTTGATAGTTTGTTCCATGAATCAGTAGAGAATCTGAAGGGGGGAAATTGGAGAACAATTGGCAAAGCTGGGTCTAATTCACGATCAACGTCGTCGCAGTGCAAAAACATGTCTGAGAGGCACTCGATGATGAGCAGAGAATATGAGAGTACTGTCAAAGAGAATACACTATAAACATCAAAGAGGGTCTTCAGGCAACAAATTGCTGTTGCTGATAGAGTCGATATGGTTGATGGTCGATATTGTGGTACAAATAGTGCCCGATCAGGAAGTTTGCGATGAGCCGGGCAATGTGGCCAATGGGATGGGTGCCATTCCCCAAAAGGGCAGCGCAGAACAGCAGCTGATTGGGCACTTTCTGCTGGTCTCTTCAAACAGCGTCTCTTACATCAGTGCCCTCTTACAACAGTGGCTCCTTGGACAGTGGCTCCATCGCCCAGCTCGCGAAACGCTCTGAAACTCGTTTTCTGAAACTCGCTTTCCGAACCCAAATTGCTGTTTTGGGCCTGCGGTGAGTTGACACAAAACACACAGCCCCGTCAGAAAGAGTGGTCTTGTGTGTGTCAGCAAACTCACGTGATAAAATGCACTATATGATCACGCGTGTGTCTGTGTGAGCGGGTGGTGCCGAGAAGGGAAATCTGCAGTGGAAACAGCAAAGTGATGAGATGGGCGAAAACAGTCGAAAAGAGAAGACGGGAACAGGAAAGCAAATATAATAAAACACAGAACATGACGAGGAGGTGCTTGGAAACTGGGCTGATCAGGGCCTAGAGCAAGAGCTGTGCTTGACAAACGTGTCTGCACTGGAGGGTGTTTTGGCTATTGTTAGGAGTTGGTAGTGGGTATTGAAGAGGTGTGAATGAAGTGGTGATCAAGTGGTAATCAAGTGTTAATCAAGTGGTAATCAAGTGGTAATGATGGTTCTTCTGGCTTTGGTATTCTGCTGCAACATAAAACTGGACCTATTCTGAAGTTTATTCTGGAGTTTATTCTGTTTCGATCCAGCTTTCTTGTTTTTCCCAATTCAACCGAACTCACCAACTTATAATCCTATTCAGTTTGATTCAAATTATCCATAACTCAAATGCAATCTTGATCTTTATTTCTATTCCATTCTCTTTTGTATCTTCAATAATCTCCAGTAATTGTCATTGATTTATACAACCTTCTAATACTTTTCAGTATTGCTCATCAATTTCCAGTAATTTCCCTTTTTTTTCTTCCTAGTATGAGCTAATTTGGTAAATTCATTTTTCTCTTCAATTTATTGTTGTTTATTATTTTCTTATTTATACTATGGTTCCAGCACCATTATTTTTTTTTATTTTTATTTTAAATTACAATTAAAATTAAAATTAAAATTAAAATTAAAATTAAAACTAATCAACTCACTAATTAATTCCTTCCTTCTCTTATAGCTTTTTTTTTCCTATAAATATAACCAATTTCAATTAACTTACTCTATCCTTTACCAACAGTAAAAAAATCACTTTTAAATTATCACTCAATAAAAAATTGCCAATATATCAAATCGGTATTAATATATTACACCGAAAAAGATCCATACTAGTCATTCTAACCAGATTGATTGCAATCACAATCACAATCACAATCACAATTCTTTCAAAATGCTTTCTCTATCCTTTTTACCAATCTCAGCTTTCATCCTACTCAACTTGTTCCAACTTTCTAGTGCTGCTTTCGACCCAAATGCAAAAGATAACATGATCCTCTTCTGGGGTCAGAATTCAAAATCAACTGGTACTTCTCAACAACGTCTTAAATACTATTGCGATCCCAGCAATGTCGACATGATTATTGTATCCTTCATCTCTCAATTTCCCTTTGGCTCCAGCTCAAACGCCCCTACTTTAAACTTTGCAAGCGCCTGCGATTCCTCATCTTCCTTCGACAATGGACTTCTAAAATGCGACGAAATAGCTGAAGACATCTCATATTGCCAAAATTTAGGCATTGCCATCTTACTCTCCCTAGGTGGCTCCGCCGGTGGTGAAAGCTATGGATTTGATAGTGACGATGAAGCTGCAGAGTTTGCTCTAACCTTATGGAACCTATTTGGCGAGGGCCAAAGTGATACAAGACCCTTTGGTGATGCTGTAATAGATGGCTTTGATCTAGATATTGAAAACAAAGACCAAACTGGCTATCCAACTTTAGTCTCTGAACTAAGATCCTACTTCAAATCTTCCCTGAAAAAATATTACATCTCTGCAACTCCTCAATGTCCTTATCCTGACGAATCCCTAGGCGATGTTCTAATCCAATCCGATGTAGACTTTGCTTTGATTCAATTCTATAACAACTATTGCAACATTGGCACAGACTATTTCAACTTCGATCAATGGGTCGAAAATATCCAAAACTTTAACAATAAAGATATCAAATTATACCTAACTCTAGCTGCCGCTGAATCTGCTGCTTCCTTTGGTTACGTTTCCTCAAGCATTGTTGCTCAAGCTCTTGGTCAAATAATCTCTTACTCAAGCTTTGGTGGCGTTTCTCTATGGGATGCTTCTCAAGCTTATGCAAATCAGGAAAATGGTCTCAATTTTGTTCAACAAGTTAACGCTTACCTCAAATCAAATCAACAATCCCGATCCCAATTCCAATCCGAATCTCAATCAACTATATCATTAGTTGAACAACCTTTGACCACATTATCTTCATCTCTATCTTTACCATATTCAGTAACACTAGTCGACTCCATCTCATCTGATTACTCCCTCGATTCAACTTCAACTATCACACCACCATCCTCATTTTCACCCATTTCAACTGATGGTATCTATGATACTGATGTCGATTCCTCAAATTCAACTTATTACGATGATGGTCAATACGATGGTGGTCAATACGATAGCAATCAGTACCTCCAATACTATAATGGCCAAATTGATGAATTTGTTGAAAATATTACAACAACAACAACTGCAACACAATATTTCAGCTCATTAAATCCCACTCAAATTTCTTCAATCTCAGAAATAACTTTAGAAACTGCTTTAGAAATCACTTTAGAAACCACTTTAGAAACAACAACTACTACAACAATTAACAACAACAACTATAATACCCGATCTTATGGAAACACCCGTCAATATTCGAATAGACCTTATACATACACTAGAACTCGTAATTACGCTTATTCTCGTAATAACCGTGATTATGATGATGAAAATGACAATATTCAAGGATTTGATTCAGGAAATCAAAAAGCGAAAACATCTATTTCTACTGTAACCTCGGCCTATGAAGTTATAAAAACTGCTACTGCATATGTCAGTGTTCCTTGCACAACTACTAAAGCTACTGCTCATCAAACAGTTACTCATTCTCCAACTTTAAGAAAAAGAATTGTTCAAAATGATCAAGCAATTATTTTGGCTCCAAAGGTATGCACTCTATTAAAAGGACCTGAATTAGCTGACTGTTTAAATGAAAATTTCGATAAAATAAATTTTTCTCAGCCTTGCTTAAATGGTGCTATTTCATGTTCTAACGGAAAATATGCTTTATGTCAATCAAATCAATGGGTTGAATTTAATTGTCCCTTTGGTACCGTTTGCTATGCTTATGAGGATTTTGGGGAAGTAACAGTTGGCTGTAATTATAAAACGTTTGACTAAAAACTTCTTCGTTTTATTTTTTTCTTTTCTTTTTTTTTTTTTGTAAAGCCTGAGTAAAGTTTTGATATCTATTATTTTGTTGTCTTCTTATAAGGTTTGGCTTATTATATGATTTGCTATGTTTGTTTCGTTGATTTCGCTTATTTTTGTTTTATTTATTGTTCAATTTTTTTTTTTTCTTTATGATAAAGAAATTCAATTTTTGGATAAACCTTTTGTTTCAAGTTATTTTTTTTTTAGCTTTTACTAATCATCGATTATTGATTATTTTTATTTATGTTTATATAAACTGTATATTAGCTTTTATTTTAAAATTACCAATACATTTTTTTTCATTACGATCAAGACCAATTGGGTAATAAGAAGTATGAATAAACTCTTGATCTAATTTCTATTGTTTCTTCTTCTTCTTCAAACATTGGTTTCCAAGTTACTAGGTCAATTTTTTGTGGGATAAAATCATAGGATTTTGAGAGTTCAAAGAAGTTCAAGTCTTTATCTATTAATTTTGGTCTATGAGGAGTGAATACAACAAGACATTTACCATCTTTGCTTAAAATTTGACGACATGTTTTAAGCAACTTATGGTGTTCTGTATGGTTGAAGACTAAATCAGATAGAATAATTAAGTGAAATTTTTCAGTCTGTTTATTATCTTTATTAATGAAATTCAATAAATCGTCTGTATCATTGCCCCAGATATAACCTTTAACAAGAATATTTTGGTTATCTTGGTTATCTTGGTTATCTTGATTATTTTGATTTTCTTGATTATCTTGAATTAAATTTTTAACGTTAAATTCGATATTTTCCATTAAATCGAAATCTGGATAATCAGTTATAACAATCTTTTTAGGATTATGATAAGAGCAGATTAAACTTGGTAAAGCAGAAGCAGCACCTAGTTCAAGAATATTTTTATTTTGAATTAAATGTTCGTTTGAAGGGTTATCTAAAAAGTTGGCAGTAAATATTCCAGCGTTCCATAGTAAATGGCCCCATAATGGTGAACTGCCAATTAATCTCAAATTTAAATCAGAGGGCTGATTCTTTGGAGAATTGATTCTTTTGTAGTTGGCAAAATGGAAAGGTAGTTGTTTGGGCAAAAATTCTTCAGGTTCCTGAAATAAGTCGCTACCGTTGAGAGAAAATTCGTCATCAGAAGACATTTTTAAACAAAAAAGGGCCAGTTGTTATAGTTATAAGAGACAATTGATAAGGAAAACAAGTGGAATTGATGAGGATAAAGTGAAAGTGGGAAGACGTTTCCATGAGATATAAAGAGAATTATTCCAGAAATATTCAAAACCACCGATTTGGGTGACGGAGATGAGTTTTTTTTGGGCTTTGATACAAAATAAAAGATATTGGGCTGTGATAAGCTGGAAACCAATGCTAAATGACAAAATGGCACTACAGAGATTACAACGAGTTCGTATAAATACAGTTATACTATTTTTATAATATAAAATTATTATATGATTATATTATTATACTTTATTGAAAAAAAAAATTTACCGCAACAAACCAATATGAAAAATACATTGAACTTATGAAGAAGCTGGAGAAGGATTCATCTTTCTTTTACCATTAGTTAAAGTAACATTGACAAATCTTCTGGTGTACAACATTCTCTTACGAGCACGACCTTTTGGGGTTTTTGGTTTTTCAGTTTTGTCAACTTTTGGAGTTTGAGATTTGACTTTACCAGCACGAGCTAATGATCCATGAACTTTACCCTGTAAAAAAGAAAATAACAAAGAGTTAGTATTACAATCCAATTTAAGAGCTTCCAACATGATACCGATAAAACAATCAAAGGTTTATATTGATGATGATAATGGATGGATGGATGGATTGATGCTGTGACAATATGATTTACTGTAGGTATTGCCATTGCCATCAAGCTATTATCAACAGGTTAGAAGACTGGTGGATCAGATCAATGTTACCGGTGATTATAATATAAGTCAGTAGGGACAGGCAGTAATAGCACATACCATTTTGAAATATAGTTATAATTATCTGACTTAGTAGGATTAGAAGATAATTTCAAGATACAGAGATTACACAACAGAAAAAACTGAAAGGGATGATTTTGATTATATGGTGCTGAGGCAAACGGGAAAAAAAGCAAGAGAAGCACGTGTAAATACACTTATCCAGCTAACAGAGCCCTATATACTATCACATGACTAGCACGCTAGGGCAATTCAGCAGCCTTTAGTTTCAGAAAGAGTATGTGACTGCTTTGGTACTCACCTGTCACGTGCATATAGATGCATTACAAGGTTATTGGCTGTGGTTATCGGTATAGGTGCATTCTGCAAGAAGTGCATTGCAGGACGCGATTTCAAATGCCGAATTGCCGATGCAGAAGTTTTGTGTTTCTTCAATTGTAATTAAATATAATGAAATTTGTGCAATGGGAGCTGTGATGAAGCTCCAGTTATCTTCTGATGGTCCTTATTGGTTGTGAGCGAGACTCATAATGTGTTCATCAGTGCTTTGTTTTGTCCAAGACAAAGACAGTCTCGTCCATTCTGCAGGTGAAATTCATCAAGGCAGACACTTTCCAATAACCTGATAGCATTTGTCTGTTATCAAATAACTGGTAATCTCTGGTCAATGTTTCACCACTCGTTCTCGGTTTGCCCAGAATCCACACTTGCACCATTCTCTACGTTATAATCGACCAGATGCAATTGGAACATAAAAAAAAAACCCCGTTTTATTGGCCAGACATATTTGGCCTTAGAAATAGATAACCTGTTGCTTTTTTTATTATCAAAACGGTTTCTAACTTTCTCCTATGGAGGTTTATTATTTTTATCTTCTTTTTTATCTTCTTACTTCATCAGGTACTTTGATTGGAATTCATTGGCTAGAAACCTCTTCACTCAGCATAAGGTTGGAGGAAATAGTACCCTGAAACAACTTGAGAAGATCAAATTCTATATTCTTACACACATGGAAGAACTATTTATTTGGACCAATTTTAGAGTTATCTCATTCGCTTGATCAATAATCTTATGGGTAATTATTATAATGCAAAAAGGAAAATTGTCAAATTACCAAATTTTATCAATCAAAAATCAATTTGAGATCAATTTTCAACTCAATCGATTTCAAAAAAATGAAAAAATTCTCAAAATTTATACTCTGTTTAACTTTTAAAGTTGTCCTTGATGCAAATCTTTTGCAATATTTTACAATATTTTGTGCAATTTTATTACTCGTTCTTTTTAACTCTTGACATCTTCAGGTAGGAAATACTGAAATCGATTCTATTATTGGGTTGTTTGCTCATTTAATTGAGTCCAATTGTGATCTAAAATTCTGCTTGTTATCAGTAGAGGAAACCGGTTCAATTTTAACAATTCTTTTTTTATATTTAATAACTGATATCACAATTACTACAAATCACTATAAATTATTAGTATCAACAAGATTATCGTGCTCTATTTATTCTATATCTTGCAATCATATCATCTGTAACTACTCTTAACTGTTTTTATCTCTTATGTTCATCATGAAAAGTCGTCCAACAGTTTTCATATTTAAGATTGACATTTCTATCATTTGAACCTCTGACACTCACATTTTTTGTATTCCAGTACATTTATCACAGCCTTTTTCATTTTATCTTGGTTTTTAATTATTCCTATTATATTATACTATACTATACTATATTATATTATACTATATTATAGTCAATAAAACCCAACTCAACCCAACCCAAAATAATAAGAATAAAAAAATTACAACTACAATTACAATTACAATATATTTACTTCACTGTTCTTAAAATAGTTTGGATTTTTACCTCAATATAAAAATAAGGATACTTAAAAACCTCATCCTATCAAACTTTTCTAGTTTTTTATAATTTTTATATCAATTTACAAATTTTACAATAAAAAAGCACAAACAAATCAATAAAAATCAAAACAAAAATTACTACTAAAAAAAAACGCCTAATTATTTACATCATTTATAATATTTATAATACTTACAATACTTATAATACTTATAATACTTATTTGTATTTTTAAATAGAAGAATGAATGCAATTGATTTTGATAATTTATATAATGAAACTGGAAATTTCTTTAGCAGGAATCTCAATCTCACACTTTTTGAAGTTTCAAAGCTTTCCAAAAAAGATTTATCCGAATCATCAACAAATATTGCACTAAATCAAACGACCCATCATAATATCTCAACTGCAGAATCGTTTAAACAGTGGGATACTTGTATGAAAAATAAAACCTGTCAAGCAGTTTCATTAACTGGAATTACTTTAAGCTGCTTGTTGTTTATTTTATTGATTTTTTTAATAATACAACATATAAATAAAATGAATAAAAAAGTTGAAGAACAGTTATATACTTCAAATATGATTATAACAAACTCTACAAAAGAAAAGCAAACAAGCAATAGCAATTATGTTTATCGATATAGCACCCCTGGTGATTTTTATACTAGGTTTTTTGGTCCTCCAGATGTTTATAGATTAAAATCACATAAAAATCAAAGATCTATTCAGATACTAAAAGAAAATGTTCCATTTGACACTCGTAATCAAAATGAACCTAAAGATCAAAGCAACACAGAATTCGAAGAGATTGATATTAAAGATGATGATTATGATGATGATTATGAAGAAGGAAGAAGGAGAAGCAGTCTACTGAGCTATGAATATATTTACAATAATTCTTATACAAACAAAAAAGGTATTCTGAATAAAAGTTCCGATTTTGGCTCAGTGATTTTACCTGTATTAATTGAGAGCAATGGAAATTCAATTGTTACAAATTTGAGTGATAAAGAGTTGAAAAGTATTGTCAGCACAAATAATGTAAAAAATAATCAGTCAAATTTAAGATATGAACAAAATAACAGTGAAAGAAATATAGAACAACAAAGAACAACAAATCCACAAAAAGCTAATGAAAATGAAAATGAAAAATTAGAAACTTTTGAAACTAATCCAATAAAAATTCCCCCCAAGAGAAATAATCCTCATTATTCCGTGGACTCTTTAGGTGATAATCCTTTTAAAGCCTTTTATCTGTTTAAATACCCTAATAATATTTTTCGTTCTAAATCATCGAATGAAAAACTGCCTGTATAATTTTTTTTATTGAATTTGATGTTGCTAATTTGATTTTATTATAATGTTATTTTTTTAATTTTGTTATTAATTGTTTTCAAAATCTTTTGTTCAATTTGTTTTTTTGTATTTTTTTATATTTTTTCATTTTAATTTTTATTTTCAAGAAATGTACGATTTTGTTCCAATTAGAATTTATTATTTTTTTTGTGTTCTAGATTTGTTTTTATTTGCTGTTAATCTTTTTTTTTGTTAAATCATATAATATAAATTTGTGGTTGTTATAATAAATAAAATTATAAAACTAATAAAATCGATTATGCATATTTTAGAGTTTTTGAGGAATCATTTAAAATAAAAAAAATATACAAAAATTAATAGGTTGAGACAGGTGATTGTTTTTTGTAATTAATATTTAAATTTACACAAAATTCCACGATTAATCTTGTTTGAAAAACTGATTTTGCAAAAATTACTATTCAATTATTTTTTTATTTTCAGATCTTGAAAATTTTACTAATATTATTTTTCCAAAATTGTATCTAATAACTTCATGCTTCATAATTTGCAGAATATTCATAATATTTATGGCTAACCTTACAGTCATATTATATGCATTAATTTATTTTTAATTGTGTATATTTAGATCTTATTTTTTAAAATCATAAACAAAATCTAGACAAAGAATTTTGAGATGTGTTTTATAATTGAAAAAACCAAAGTTAGACAACTCTTAGACAATTTTCGGGTAATTGATTTAAAACACGACTATTAATTTGGCATCATAATCTAAAACCATAAAACAATTTGATAAACCAAAAGCCACATTCTGTGTTCTTTTTCTTTCCACAAAACGTGGTAAGACATAAGGCTTATTTATTGAGTTGGATTTAACTAATCAATTGAGGAGTGCATTTTTTATTGAACTTTCTGAAAATGGTAATTGTGTTGGATGAAATGGTTTTCTTCCAGGAACTGCTAATAAGAAAACATATGTTAATATGTCAGATAAACAATTTTTTTTCTATCGCCACAAATTTAATCAAATCTTTAGTTTGAGTAGTTGAGGAAACACCATTAATTTTCTGAATTAGGAAATTAAACACAAATTTTGAGAAACTATATTCCATTCAAGCATCCTAATTAGGAAATTTTGGCAATCAAATATATGAGTATTGAAAATCGGTGTAAATTTATTCCATTTGCAAGACTTGATAATTGAGATGTGAGATTTAATTATATGAATTAAATAAGTATTATTAAAATTGTTGAAAATTTATAGAGGTTGAGAAATAATATAAAATGAAGGCAAAATGTTTTCTAAACTTGATAACGATTTCTAAAATATCAACAATTATAACTCATTACAATCTACAATTGTCTTAATTTTCTACAATTTTAAATCAGTAATTTCCAAAATGCAATCATCTCACAACACCAAAGATGAAAATAAAGACAATTCCTCTCCACCAGGAACCTACTATCCAAACATTTGTGTTATTGCTTGAGTTGATGAATATAGAAAACGGTCTATAGATCTGTCAAGTTCTGCTTTAATGATTATCTCAATAGTTTAAATTATATGTTAAAATCAAAGTAGATCGTTACTGTTAAAAATCAAATTATTTGTTTGGACTGTTTTTATGATTTATTCAATGAGTTAGACATTTTTTATAGCCTTTTAGTTTCTTGCTTTTTCTTTGTGCCTTATTGGACACTCTTTTCCCGTTCTTCTTCAACAATTAATTGCTAACATGTGTCAATTAATTAGTTTTTTTCCTAATAAATAATCTGATCAAATTGTTAAAAAATGTACTGTAAGCAAAAACTCATAAACATCATCTTATAAAAAAACCAAAATGCCAAAACTAAAAATAAATGATTCTTCCGATACCGGGAATCGAACCCGGGTCTGCACGGTGAAAGCGTGCCATGATAGCCATTACACTATATCGGATAGTGGCTACAAGGATGGAACACGCTATTATATAGCAATTAATAAACAACACCATGCAAGATCTCCAATAGGTGTATTCTTAGCAGTTATTTTTAAAAAAAAATAAAATAAAATAAAATCTTAAGATCCTAAACTTTTCTCTATCTGATTTGTGTAGGTTTTCTTTTGTAAGTTCAGGTTTCCCTACACCTCGCTTAGAATTAAGGAGTGGGTTTTGGTTATTCTTAAACAGTTTATAGCTATTATATAGGTCTACGAGTCCCACACGGCTGGCTCGCGGTTACAGAAAGAAAAAATATTGTACTTATGCACTTGTGAATTATATAAAATCAATTTTTATAAAACAAAACTATCTGGTATATATTCAGTGCAGCGATCAACTCCGATGAATTCTCTACTGCTCGCCTTTTTTGTTCTCTTGGTATAAACTGTAGAACAAGCTATCTTTGTTATTTAACAAATTATTTGGACTGTCAAACTCTTTAACAGCTCCATTTTCCAAAACAAGAATTTTATCGTTATCAATAACAGTATTGATTCGATGAGCAATTGTTAATATGGTCTTATCTTGAAACTCTTTTCTAATTGTTTCTTGAACAATTTTATCTGTCTGAACATCAACAGCTGCAGTTGCTTCGTCTAATATCAATATTTTCGATGAGCTTAGCAATGATCTAGCGAGACACAATAATTGTTTTTGTCCCACTGACAAGTTCTTTCCATTTTCTGTAACCTTTGCCATTAATCCCTTACCATTATTTTCGCTCTGATCATCATCGCTATTACCACTATTATTGATATTGGCATCGGTACTGCTATTACCATTGGTATTAATAGTAGTTTCACTAGATGGATTGCCATTATCTGCATTTTCAGGTTTATCAGTTCCCATAGTTAATACATGTTCTTTCAAATGAGCCAATTCTAAAGCTTTCCATAGTTCTTCATCACTGTGTTTATTAAAAGGATCTAAATTTTGGCGGATTGATCCTTCAAACGCCTGAGAATCCTGGGGTATAATATTCAATCTACTTCTCAAATCATACAACCCAAGAGTTTTAATGTCAATTCCATCAATCAAAATACTACCACCATTGGCTTCAAGAATCCTAAACAATGCAAGTGTCAATGTAGATTTACCAGCTCCAGTTCTTCCAACAATACCAACTTTTTCTTGAGCTTTGATATCTATAGTAATTTCCTTTAAAACAGGCTCTAAGTTTTCTCTATATTTTGTAGTATAATTTTGAAATTTGATCTCTCCCTTTTCAGGCCAATTACTTGGTGGTCTATTATCCTCAATAATATATGGAGCTTCACTTGGCAATCTACTATACTCTAAAACTCTTTCGATTGCAACACAATTAGTTTCTAATTCAACAACAGTCTTTACCAAGTAATTCAAAGTATTAGTAATTTGCAAAGCATATGTCATTAAAATACCAACTAATCCAGCTCCCAATCTCTTTGATGGTGAGAGAACAGAAGTGATTGCTGTCATAAAAATTATCATCGCACCTAACACATTCAATCTAAAATCTAACCATCTAGATACTGAAAGCTGAGAGTATGCAGCTCTAAGGTTGTAATCAAGATTGAGATTATTTAATATTATAAATCTTTTTTCCTGATTAAATGCTCGAATTGTTTCCAACCCATCTAATGATTCTTGCATATGAGAATAAATTGGACTTCTTGAAGTACTGGACAATCTCTTGGTTTCTCTGGAGGTTGCAATGTAATATATCTGATAATAATAATAAACCAACGATAACACACCCATAAAAATTAATGTGGATGGCAAATTAAATCCAATAACACCTAATATAAATAAAGCACCAATAAAACAAACAAAAAATGATTCAAATGACCTTGGAATGACCTCATCAATCTTGTTAATATCTTCAGTAAATCTGTTTAAAATTCTACCAATTGGGTTACTTTCAAAAAAAGACATTGGTGAATGCAATATTGAATTCGCCATGTCGTCATGCAATTTTCTTGCTGCGTTAATGGCCGAAATATACCATAAAATAAGCGAGCCAATAAATATATTGAGTCCAGAACAAAACCCAAGTAATGTATAAATGAAAACCAAAAAGAGATTACTTTCATCCAGATCTCCACTGTCACCCAATTCTGCCCACTTTTTCAACCATAATTTACTGAAAAGATCAATTACAACAGTCATAATACAAGAAAAAATGGTCAAAAATGTTCCAGAGTAAGAAGCAGCTTTTGCATAAGCGATATATGTGGACAATTTAACCTTTCCTTTTTGTGATGTTTCATCAATCTGACCACTTTTGGATTCCCTTTTGATAGTTGCTACACTAGCTCTACGAACAGTCACAGTAGTAGGGACTCTTCTAATCTCTTCACCAAATGGTTCATCAGTACTATCAATTTCCTCATCATTCTCGCTAATTTTTAACTTACTTTGAAATATATCTTCTTTTACTGAACTAGAAAAATCAGAATTTTGTATCAAGTCAAAAAATTCCCTGCCACTTTCAACTAATGAATCATAATCTCCAAATTGCACAATCTTTCCTCCTTTAAGAAAATATATACACTTAGCCTCTCTTAAAACTTTAATATTATTCGTTGATAAAATGATTGTCTTAGTATTTAATAATCCTTCGGAGGAAAATATTTGCTCAATGAGCTTCCTACCAACATGTGCGTCAACTGCAGATAAAACATCATCCAATAATATTATATCACTTCTTGAATAAACAGCTCTAGCAAGAGAGATTCTAGCTTTTTGACCTCCAGACAATGAAATTCCCTTTTCACCAACTTGTGTTTCATCACCATCTGGAAAGGTTTTCAAATCTGAAAGTAATTCACAGCTTTTGACTGTTTGTTGATAAAAATCTTCCTCATATTTATGACCAAATAGAATATTTTGCTTAATGGTGGAGTTCATAATCCAAGGAACTTGAGAGCAGTAAGCCACTGAACCATTTATAACTAACCTTGAGTCAGTATTTTCATTTTTTTCCATTGGAAGTTGCCCAAGAATAGCCTTTAAAAAACTTGATTTTCCGGATCCAACTCTTCCCACGATACATGTTAAATCACCTTTTCTTGCTGTGAAATTAATACCTGACAATGCAACTTTTTTTTCAGGGTTTGTGTTTTCAATTAATTGAGCCTCTTCATCATCAACTTTTTTTTTGATATTTTTGCCATTGTTTGAGGTGTTATTTTCTTGAACATCATTAGTTTTATTATTATTATTATCATTATTATCTTTTGATTGATTGTTATTAAATAAAAACGTTCCGTTGGTGATTTCAACAGAAACTTCACCGGAATGATTTACCCTCGACAACTTGACTATAAGATCAGGATCAGTTTCTTCTGAAACCAAAAATTCACTTACTCTCTTCACAGAAACCGAAACTTGCATTAAAGCAGTAATGATTGCTGGTAGCATAAATAATGACCCTCTTAAGATTTGGAATAAAGATAAAGCTGGAAATATAATATCGGATGTTAATTTTTGACCCTTAAAATAATAGAAAAACCCAAAGGAAATACAAGAAACAAAATATGGGAAACAAGACCAGGAAAACTCTAAAAGACTTGCAAAAACACCAATTTTTCTTAATGTTTTTAGCTCCATATTGTTACGAACGTTTTTCAAGTTTTCAAGCATTGGCAGCTCCCAAGAGTAAAGTTTTATACTCTTGATTGAGGATAGAATTTCAGTAACTTTTTTAGTTCTCAAGTTTTTATTTTTCATTTTTTTTTCAAACAATTTACGAAAACCAGATATTAATACGCCATTAAATGGACCAATGAAGAGCACGAGTAAAAGACCAACAAAAACTGAATTTCCCATTAGATCATAGAGGGAAACCATACACAATACAAATTGGAGAGGGGCAGAGATTAGTACTTCCATTCTTAGAACAAACATTTGGATTCTAGAGAGATCGACTGATACAAGGTTGACAATTTCACTGGATTTTTTAATTTTGTCATTGTTTGGAGCGAGTCTAAGAGCTTTATCGTAAATGAGACCTGATAAACCGGATCTAATTTTAAACCCAACTTGAAAGATATTATAGAAATACTGGTTGGATAAAATTGTTGTAATTAAAGAAACACAAAGCATGCCGATAGCGATTAGTACACCGGCAATAATGGGAAGACCTTGATCATCTTGGGTTTTGTTGTTTAGATTTTCATTGATATCTTGAGAAAAATCAAAGGTAAATTGATTATACATTATGCTGACTTTTCTTTTCAAAAAAAATGCCATGAATAGTCTAAATAGTTGAGGCTGAATAAAAGATACAGTGACATTAACGAATTGCAACATTGAAACAAGAATCACATCAATGCCAACGGTATCAAATATAAACTTGGAGAAATTGATGGATTTATTATTATGATTTTTGGTAAACTGTTTGTTCAAGTTGTTTTTGAAATGAGAAGTTGAGACTTGACATTTGATATTTTCTGGGCAAGGAGGTAGATCATCATGAGATAAAGTCTGGTTATAACCTGTGATTATTAATGGATTCATCCATGAGTAAGATAGACGCGAGAAGATGTGAATGTTATTTACTTCCAATTGATTTAAATGGTGAAATTGAATCAATTTATAATAGGGATGACAAAAGAACAATTCTAAAACAAAGATGATTAGAGAGTTTGTAGCCATAAAAATCTCTAGATTATGAATATTAATGAGGTGGTAGTTATAGGGGTAAATTATGGGCCATTTTGTATAAAATCTTTGAATAGGAAAAATCAATAGATAAATTGAGTTGATTAGCCAGTATAATAGTAAAGAACTTGAGGGGACAGTTGATTGGTAGTATTCGATTATATGCAAAGGCAAAGCAAAAAAAGAGAGGTATAAGAACAGTGAAAGAAACGATGTAAAAGTCAAATCAGCAGAAGAATAAAATACAAGAAAGCTGAAGAATATTTGAGCTAAAACCAATATGATTTTTAAAAATTGAACAAAACCAATATCTTTTAAGTTAAGAGAAATGTGATAATTGGGTATATTTCCATATTTCAATTTCAATTTTTGTGAATTGGTAACCAATTTTACAAATTGAATAAAGGAAAACAAAGCAAAAAGCCCATCAAAATAGACTTGAAAATTTAATAAAAAGCAGGGGTTCAAAGCATTTTCATTTGTTGGAACAATTATTTGATATAAAGAAGTGGGACATGAAAAGAGCGATGAGGAATTTGACTCAAAAACAGTAGGGTGGACAAAAGCCAGGCCATTTGATTTATCGACAAACATTGTTATGAATTCAAATTCTCACCAGCAGCTAAAATATATATTTAAGCTTGTGGATTGAATATAGCAGCAAAATGGGTTAAATAAGCAAAAGTGATAAGTTGATAAGCTGAGTGTCATTAAAAAACCTGGGCCGGAAACGAAAACCAGAAAGGGTTTGAAATAAATTTCAAGCAATTGAGGTGAAAAAAGACTGGAGCAGTTACCACCTAAAAATCCATTTCCGGTCTTAAGTACCGCGGCCAAATGCAGTGTCTTGCGTGGTTATCTAAGTGGGTGGAAATAACCCGGCTACCATTTTCATGACCCGCAATTTTGAAAACCTGCAGCATCCACCTTTGCGGAACAGGTACAAATGTGTCAGGAGTGGAAGCGTTGAAAGTGAAAACATAAAAAGATTGAGAAAAGAAAGTCAATGAAAAGGAACTTGCACTGCGGTTTGTATTAATAGTGTTGTGGACCAGCATTGCAACAAGTGGCCTTGCTTGAGCTATTTTTTTTCTGTCTGGCTTTTCTTTTTGCTTTTGCTTTTCATTCCAACAACGCACTAGCCTATAGACCCTTCGCCCTTCGGAGTTGTGATGGACGAATTGTATACTTTTGTCATCGCTCCACTGATACAGTCTGAGTGTAGTTTAAATAGTGGTAATTGATATAGTTATCATGGATATCTGGAGTTGCAAGTGCCAATGCAAAACCTAGAAGTCTACATAAATAGTACCCTGTGATGGAGAGAATCACAGAATAACTGGATGAGTGATGAACAAATGAGTGAAGGAGCGAATGAATGGATATTGTTGACTATTTAGGTTATTCAAGGCTATTCAAGGCTATATTCTCGATTACACATTATGTAGTTATATATAATATATAATGATATATAATGT
>JAKTTS010000088.1:0-38855 GCA_030560485.1 Ascoidea tarda (nom. inval.)
CCAACCACCTTCAAAACTTTTATTTTTATTTATATCTTAGAAAAGTTTTGGAAATGTACATCAACAATCATAAACCCAGGCGTTGGCCAAATCAAAAGATTTCCAGCTTTCTCCTTTATTTCATCGTTGTTTCTTTCTTTCTCTTTTCCTATTGTACTTTTGCTTTGAGTGTGCTATTTCCTCTCAATTAAATATTAACATACGTTTATAGAAGAACATTAGATGCCAATAAAACAAGAACCCTGGATCGCTCCGCTTTTTGTGGGTGCTGGATGTTGCTCAATCCGGCGATGAATATACAAAAAGTGGAGCTGTTATCTCTTGTCTCTTTTCCCACCACAAGATGTTTGGGCTAGGAGGATTGCTATATGGTATGTTTGTGTGTGCTGAACTCGTTTTGGTGGGATTGTAAGCAATACTAACTCTTTATTGTTTAGTCATTGTGTTATTCATCAACTCGATCTGTGTTTTGAGCGAGGACAGGTTTCTCAACAGGAGTAAGTAAGGCCTCTTTGTTTATTACAGGCTGTGTTTTGTGCTTTATTTGCTAACATCTCTTTTCACAAGTTGGATGGGGGAATAAAATAGACCAGCAGGCTTTTGGGGGGCCACTGGAGGCCACGATAAAGTCTCGTTTGATCAGCTTGATCTCAGCAATCAGAACGCTTTTGAAATGTATGTGATAAATATTATTTCAATCAATGACACAATTGACTTGTCATTTAATTGCATCAATGTCAAAAGAAATTATTGTGTTTTTAATACTAATACGCATTCTAGTCCCGTTAATTGTTATAAACATAATTATCATAATTTATGAGCTACTATTGGGTTAATGAATTTTTTGGCTATCTCTCTCATTTCATGTAATATCTATAATATCTATAATATCCGGTTGCTACTCAATTGTTTTCATATTTATAACCAGAAATTTAAGATTTTACAGATTCTAAACGATAAAAATTAAAAAAAATCTTTCAAATTGTAGTTATCAAATATTTAAAGTCCTTTTAAAGTACCGATAAGTTCATAAGCTCATAGCATAAGCTCATAATATTCTTATTTACTCTTGCTTCTCTTCTTTGCTGGACTGTTTAGGATCGAGTGAGCTAATTGCGTGAAATTTGGAGATCCAATTCGTAACTATGATGTGATCGTATTTACCTTTTCTATAAAAAATTTAGTAAAGCAATCAAGAACAAAACGATTCAACTCACTAAACTTATAATTAGTTGAACCACTTATTTTGTCTTTTAATACTGGAATTATTAATATTAATAATTATATAAGATTATATGTTCCATAATTTCACAAAAATTTAAATTAGATTTGAGAAGAAAACCGAAAAAATTAAAAAATTAAAAAAAAAGTTAAAATTTGAACACCACTTTTCTTAAAATCTTTTGTCTTATACCTCATCTCTTTTACTTTTTTTATCTTTTTATATTTCTAATAATTTTCGATACAAATTGATACAAATTGATTCAAATTTTATCCAGCCTGACCGGATTTGTTCAAATTTCAATAACTAAGTTACCAAGTCATTAAATGATAAAGTTAAGAGCAATATTAATTTCAGTAATGTCCTCACCTAATAAATGTACAAGATCCGAATTATTAATAAACTGAAGTTTAAATTTTAATGAATAATTAGTGTTTCTTTTTTTTGTTTTGTTTTAGATGATCGTTGAATTGAAAACTTAATATTCTGTTTAAAAGCAATAATTGTTCAAGAAGAAAAAAAATTCTTTTAAGGATAAAAAAATGTAAGTGTCTTTTGAGCTTAAATGATTGAATAATTTCAATAATTAAATGAATAAATTAAAATAAAAAAATTGATGTTGTAAAGTTAGAAAAGTTAGAAAAAAATATAATTTTTTCAAGGCTTAAAAATATAAAGTTATTAAAACAAGTTATTTTAAATATTTAAATTATAAATATTTAGTTATAAAATTCGAAATGAAAATAAAAAATGAGTGTAATGATTGCGTAAGATCTTAAGAATTAAAAGAAAATAAAAATGTAATTCAGTTTGGCTTGATTTGATTTGATTTATAATATAATATAATTTATTTATTTATTTATTAATTTGAAATTGAAACTTTTTTGGAAATGTTATCAATTTTTTTAAAATATTTTTGAAAAATCTCTAATTTTTTAGCAATATTATCGAAAATTTCCAACTTATGGCTATTTTTATAGCTATAATAAACAATCAAAGTATCATAGATTAGTAGATATTGCTTTAATGTTTGAACCATTGAAACCCTTTGATTCCTAAATAAATCAACAATATCAAAAACTGGATCGTAATTGCTATTTGGAGGATTGTTAGCACTAATATTAGTATTGCTGATGTTAGCATTGCTGGTGATATTAGTGCCACTCTTTCTGTTGTTGGTATTGGTATTATTGTTATTATTGGTGGCAGTAGTATTGTTGTTATTAGTATTGTCGTCATTTGGATGATTTATGATATAATCAATAGTTGAATCAATTGTACAAAAAGTACCAGTTCTACCACAACCAGCAGAACAATGAACAACAATTGGAGGGTTTTCTTTTGTTAAATTTGAATAATTTCTTGTAATTAATCTTTCGAAATAGATTAAAGCTAGTAAATCATCGTATTTATCGAAAGTTCCGTAATCAGGCCAAGACTCGACGTGTAATTGTAATACTTGATGTTCAGGTGAATCGTTTAATTGAACTTCAATTCTTCTAATAATGATCGAAGAGTTTTTAATAAAATTAGTTATATCATTGTGGCCATTATCATTGTTATTTGTAATAAAATTTTCAGTAAAATTTTGATCATTGATTAAATCTGACACATTGATTTCTTCGATAAGATGGACTTTTAAAGTACCGTTATCGGAATAAGTTGCATTTTTCCAATAATTTGCACATTTTTCTCTATTATCTTCGAATTGAGAAGTTAAGGATATAATTAAAGGTGATTTGTGGTTAATAATCATTTCCCAAAAATCAGCTATAGTAGTATTTAGAGGGCCCTGAGTGGCGATGTATTTATTTTATGAAAAAAAGGAGGATAAATAAGAGGCGTTGATATAGTCTGAATCGTTTTTCACACTTGACAATTTGACCCTAGTATTTTCGTAAGGGATGATATCTTTATATCTATTTTTTGAGCCTAGTTCAAGACCTGAGGAGATTTGTAGACAGTCCTTGTCATTTGGGTTTTTATTGTTATTGAGAGATAAAGCGTTATTTAATCTAATTTTTTCGTTATATTCCAATTGGTCAAAGCAATTTGTTAGGTTGTTTGAAATTTGAATTGAATTTTTGGATAGTAAATTTGATAGCCAAATTGGAAAGATATTCAAGGGGATTGAATTTTTTTTGATTAAGTCGTAGTTTAGTAGTTTGAAGTAATCCGAGTTTATGTTTTGAATTGAATTTAGATCAAAGAAGCCGTTATTGCTGTTAATTGAGTTAATTTGGTTAATTTTGTTGTTGTTGATTTCATTAAATAGATTAAAATTTTGGCAAGGTTCTTCATTTTGTCTTATTTTGAAGGTTGGTTGGCAAGATGAAGGAGGTAGTTTGAAGCCGGATAGAGCAGGAGATATTTTATTTGATTTATATATGGGAGTGTTTGGAAAGGATGAGTTTTTATTTTGAACATTGCAGTTTAGATTTAGGTTTAAGTTTAGATTTAGGTTGTTACTGTTTTTGATGTTATTGGGTTTATTTAGATTTTTGTTATTGATATTGTTGAAATTAAAAAAGTTTTTTTTTTTGTTGTTGTTTGATGGGTTGAGGTTGTGAGTGAAGTTGGTCGGGATGGAGTTTGGGTTTGATATTAGTTGGTTTAAAGGGTTTTTATCGATTAGATTTGGGAAATTTTTAGTAAAGGAGGCGAAACCACCTTGTAGTACAAAAACCGGAGCATTCCAAGCATTATTGTTTAAGAATTTCAAAGACATGCAAGATAGAGTTAAAGAGGAAGTTAAAGGTGAGTTTTCGTTATTGTTTTTGTTATTAGTGTTGTCATTGTTTTTATTAGTCGGAGATATTATTGAGTTGGAGTCATAGAGAATTACACAGGGCAAACCAGTTGGACCTTTTGGCAATTTACTATTTGAATTTAGTTCAATAGGGTTATTGTTGATGATATCATTATTTAAAAAATAGTCAAAGATTGATTTTTCATAATTGCCCAAGCTGTCAATAGATCTCTTCAAGTTGAAATTTGGTCTTTTTAGTAGAGTAGTTGGCAAAGAAAAGTTTAAGGAATTTTTAATCCTTGAATTTGAATAGTCGTTAAAGGATCTTGTGTCCAATATCAATAAATTTGACAAGATTTTAAGCGAGTTTAAATCGGTGTAGATTAAGTTTTTCTGGTCCAAGTAAGTAGCTAGCTGGGAAATCGTAATGGTTTTGGTATTTGGATGCAATTTGTACTTCAACAGGTTATTGTGGTTTTTTTGGCCGACAATATTAGTGGAGAGAGCATTGTTACTGAAGTTTGAAATATTGCAGATGTCGTGGATGGTGTAGATGCTGTTGGTGCTGTTGTTTCTTTGCAACTGCTTCAATTTTCTTGTGGTGGTGAGAGGGTTGTTGAGATTCAAGGAAAGAGAATAGTTGTAGTTGTTCACAGGCGAGGACCTGTTGATGGTGTTAAGAGTGTGTATTTTCTTGGGAGACTCAGTGTCGGTTTGGGGGCTCTTTGGGCTGATGTTGGACAAGCTGTTTATGCTGCCGATGGAGCTGATGTTGTTGAGAGTGGCATTGGAGGAGACAGGACAGGCAGAGCTGGAGGAGGCGTTGGAGGACAAGTTCCAGTCAAAGGTCTTTTCGAAGGGCGTGGCAGTGGGAGTAGAAGTAGCAGAAGAAACAGAAATCATGGTAGAGCTTGCTCTGGTCGAGAAACAGTGGAAGAGATTCGAGTTCGATACAAGGTCTGATACACTTGAGAAGTCGCAAAGGAGGCCTCAGGAAAAAACGTCTTATATTTCAGCTTTTCGCCCACAGCAAATTCAAACTCGACCCGAAGCGTAAGCAAATTACGTTGCCGTGCGGAGCCCGTGACCGTAAAACGTCATAGCGCAGCTACCGCATTAGTATGCGTATATTTGAGACAGTGTGCGTATATTGTGCTTTCATACGTGTAAAGCGGCAGAGGTTGCTGCAGCACGCAGAAGACTAGACTCAGGAAAAGACCGCTTTCAGAACGTAGCCCAGGGGCTTAGGTCCGGTCTCAGCAGTGTGGATTTTGTGCTGATAAGTACAGCGTGATACGGTGCATTGCGTGCCAAGGCGTTCTGAGCGAGTTCCGAACTGGTTCCGAGATGATTCCGGGATGATTCCGGGCTAGAGCTTTGAAGGTGGTTCTTTTGGAGCTTTTCACCAGCACTGCTACCAAAACTGTCGCCAGCTCCACCAGCACTCTTCTCGCCAGCACCAGCATTTCTCTCCACTGTGGCCATTCCAGCACCCTCTCTGTTGTTCCTGCCGGTCCCACGTCTGTTGTTCATGTCTCCCAGCAAGTGCCTGAAAAAGAAACACTTTGATTTAAATTTTAGCTCTTAATCCTTTGGTCTCTGGTCCAGTCTTTCGCTTTTTAACTCTTCTTTTCTCTAGCTGCTCTCAATATCGCTTTCACTCCAATTATCCTCTTTCAATATGGATCTCAAAGTTACTTCTAATTTTAAATTCCCTCCCTCTCCTTCCAATCTAAACAACGACGGCGACAACATCTCCACTACCTCTTCTTTTTTCAGAAACTCTATTTCTTCTTCCATATATGGTTCCCACAATCATTTTGATCCCAATCTCAATAGCAATTCAGATACCAATTTGAATAACTTTGAAATGTCAAATCTAAACTCTACTGCATACACCGATAACAACACCCACAATAGTAACTATAATGATGACGAAAACCTTTCAAACGAAAATGATTTCATGATTAACAACATTAATCACAATCATAATAATACTAACATTAATATTGGCCAAAATTCTTTTAAAAATAAAATTTCTTTCTTTTTCTATAAATTATGGTATGGCCCAGAGAATCCCGGTGATATCCCATTTAAATTCAACTCTTATTACTTGAAAAAATTGGACAATCTTCCTTTCTACTTTTCCAACTCTTTATCCAAAAAATTCAAGATAAACTTACTACTAATCTACTTGTTTGGTTGGCTTTTGATTTTCTCTTTAATTTTGTTCCAAAATTTAATCAAATCACCATATTACTACGATAACAACGATAAAGAAAATATAATATCTTTCTCCTGCTTGAATCAAAAATCAATATGGAAGGGCAAAAACTCCTACTGTGGAATCAACGCAAACTTGTGTACTCCTTTTGATAATAGAGATATCATCTTCAAATGCCCTGCCTTATGTGATCGTTCAAGTTGGACTTATTCATCAATCCCTGTAGCTGATCAAGATATCAAATACAGAGGCTTCTTTATAGGCGGAGGCAAACTATCCTCCCAAAATACAAATAACAACGATAATAATAACGATAACGATAATTTATCTTTCCCTTATAGAGCAGATTCTTACCCTTGTGGTGCTGCTGTCCATGCTGGCGTCATCTCTCCCTTCTTTGGTGGTTGTGCAAAACTATCCTTTATTGGCTCTCAGCACAACTTCCCATCAACTAAAGCTGCTTTTTCTTCCGTTGACGATTCGATACCTTTCAATACCTTTTTTCCATCTTCTTACATTTTTAAAAATCTACCAGCTTTGGTCTCAGGCTGTTACGATTACAGACTATCTCTTTTATTTATAAACATCCTATTAGGTCTACCAATTATGTTTTTTTGTAATGGTTTACTATCTTTTTGGATCATCTCTATAACTTCATTTTGGACCGTTTTATTATCATTAGATCCTCCTATAACCGTTAACCCTCAAGATTCTGACAGTCTACCTTCTCTAATCTCAATGGGCTTTCAAAGACTATTACCACTAGGTTTTGTTCTCTACACTTTATGGCACTCCTCAATATCAAAAACTCTAAACAACCAAACCTCCCCTCTAGCTAAACTGTTCATCTGGTATCCCTTGTTTTGGTTAGGCATAATGAATAACATGACCTTTGATAGACTACCTGTTGATAGATTGACAATCGATGACCTAAAACAACAACCTGGCTCAATCTTTGCTGTTGGCTCGATTTTTTTAGTCATTATAACTTGCATCTTCATCCAAGCTTACGTTCTTTGGAAATCGGGCAAATTTAGAAAATATCTATCCATTTACTTCATATTTGTAATAGCCTTGATCTTTTTAGCAAGCTTATCTGGTTTAACTCTAAGAATTCATCACTATATACTAGGTATTCTATTGATTCCGGGCACCGCAACTAAAAATTTATCTGCAATGCTTTTTCAAGGCATTTTACTAGGTCTATTAATATCCGGTGTAGCTCGTTGGAATTTTGCCTCAATTGTTGAAACTTCAAAGGCCCTAAGAAGACTAGATCCATCAAATATAGAAGATTTAAAACCTCCGGGCTTTATCTCCTTTGACAAAGAAACTAAAATTCTAAGTTGGCAGAACGTTACAAAACAAAGATCAAATATAATAGATGGTGAAATCGTTTCTCCTGATGATATGCTAGACGGTTATTCTTTATTAATTAATGATATTGAGAGATATAGAGGCGCTGAAATCGCAATTGACTTCGAACAGCTTGTTACCACAAATTCTGACCTAAATCTTCTAGTTCAAAAACAGTTGGAAAAATTCACAGACGATAATGGTGATATCTCTTTGTACTTGAGAGTTGGAAAGGCTACAAAGAAAATCGATAGACTGGTTACTGGTGACTATACTAAAGCAGGGCTATTAAAATGGCCAAGTGGAAATTTTGTTCCTCCTGCAAGTGGCGTAACATAACAGTCTTATCTTACTCTTTCTTTTCTCTTTTATTCTGATGGGGCTTTAAACGAGCTCATTCACCGCTATGAGACATTTATAGATAATTACTGCATTTCATTTCAATAGAAAATCGATAAATTAAATTTTTTCTCATCAAGAAAAAAAATAAAATCGTTTTAGGAAACATGTTAGATAATGCATTATTTGTGTTAATATGCGGGTCCTGCATTAAACCCGTCAAGCCTTTTATTGTTTAAACTTCAACTTCAAATATAAAGAACTGTAAATGAATAATCAGTTCTATTAATTGGTTATTTTGAAACCATGTTTATATCATTTTGTATCTGATTGATTGCAATGGAGATGTCGGACAATAATATTTGATCAGAACAATTGATATAGTTCTTAATAGTGGCAATTTTTTTTGAATTAATATCGAATCATTACTGTGGTTTTAATAAATATAACCATGTTAAGACTTTAGAGAATAATAAGGTGCAAATTAGTCTGATCGGTGGCTAAAAAAATATAAAAAGGCATAAATATCTAACGATTTTCATCAATCTTACAGTTTATATCCTTCAAAAATATCATTTTATCACATCGATATCTCAAAATGACCGGCACTGCAATAGTTTTCCTCAACATGGGAGGTCCATCTGATTCAAAGGATACCTATGAATATCTCCGAAAGATTTTTTCAGATTCTGATATGATGCCAATGGGTCCCTTTCAGTCTCAGCTTGCTAAGATATTAGCAAAGATGAGAGCTCCTGGTGTGAAAAAGAAATATGATATGATTGGTGGTGGTTCACCTATATTAAAATGGTCAAATTATCAGGTAGAAAATGTTTGCAAAATTTTAGATAAAACTCATCCTTCAACTGCCCCACATTTACCTTACGTCATGTTTAGATACGCTTATCCATTAACAGAAGACATTCTTGTTGATTTATTAGATAAGGGTGTTACTAAAGCAGTGGCATTCTCTCAGTTCCAGCAATTCTGTTATCATACCAGTGGTTCTAGTATCAACGAATTATATCGTCAATCGGTAAAATTTGATCCATACAATCAAATTTCTTGGTCATTGATTGATAGATGGCCAGCTAATATTTTGTTTTGCAAAGCTTTCGCAAACTTAATTAAAAATAAAATTTACGAGTTTTTAAATGAAGGAATAGTTAGAGACCCAAAAAATGTATTGATTGTATTCTCTGCTCACGCAATTATCATTAATTCAGTGAATAAAGGTGATCACTATGAAGTAGAAGTTGATGCGTCAGTTCAAGGAGTAATAAAAGAATTAAAATTTTCTAATCCTTATAGGTTATGTTGGCAATCACAAGAAGGTGGACCAGCTAATCTTTGGTTAGGACCATCTACTCATAAATACATATCAACATTTGCTGAAATGTATGACGGTGTGGTTATCGTCCCAATTACATTTACTTCAGATCATATCGAAACATTGTATGAAATTGATATTCAAATAATGGATTCACTCAAACCAGAACATCGCCATAAAGTCAAAAGATGCCAATCACTAAATGGTGATAGTGTTTTCATTGAGGGTTTGGCAGAAATTGCAAAAGAGCATTTAGATGGCTTAGAATCTGGTTTAGGATATAAAGGAAACAGAAAAAGATATTCCAATCAATTAGAGACAGATTATAAACTATTGAGTTCAAAATCAAAGGGTATATTTGAAAAACCTCGCGAATTTTTTCCTCCATTATGATTTAATGAAAACTATCAAGAGAAAATTTAAATTTTTCTATCTTTTTATTTCTTTTCACTAGCTTAATTAAAATCTCTTATATTTATAGAATTTTCCCTTTTTTTTATTTTTATTGCTTTATATATATATAGCTTTTATTTTACAGATTGAATTACTACTTGACATGATTTAAGATCTATGGTAACAACTTTAAACAAGTCAATTTTGAATTAAAAAATAAAGTTACAAATTATCATGAAACTCGATAAGTAAATAAGTTCGACATTAAAAAAATATGGGGTAGGGTGTCTTTTCTTTGTAAACATAAAAAGTGAATACTATCTAAAATAATTATATTCTTCTTCTGTTATCATTTGATTGTTTGATAATCGGTTTCGAGTTGTAAATTTGCAATTATTTTGAAAAAGTATTCTTGGATATAATTATTCTTTGATGAATTTTTCTTTTAAATAAACTGATCGAATTCAACTTCAAATCAATTTTTATTTCTTAATTGATAATGAGAATTGAAGAAAAAAGGTAGAATGCAACGTAGAAAACTAAAAATAAACTAAGCATTAAAACCGATAAACTAAAAAAAAGCAAAGAATTAAAGGAATGATAAAATAGAGAAAAAAATGTACATATTAATGTTTGATGTTAAAGACCAAATAAAGTGACAAAAAAGCAAAAAAATCAATCAAAAAAAAAAAAAAAAAAAATCAAAATTAATAAAACACAAAAGCACTACATTTTTAAAAAATTTTAAATTTTTTAGCAAATGAAAAGGGACCACCATCAACTACTTCTGGATTTTTTAATATTCCTACTTGACCTGATAAATACACCTTTATAGACCTGTGGATATGACCCAAGAAATCGGTATAGCTAAGCAAATTATCTACACCGCTGTCTTCCACAAAATATGAGAAAAATTCACGTTGTTTCCCGATATCGATTCCATCTCTAATTAAATTAATTTGTAAAAAATCAATGTTGGCCCTTGAAGTCAAATATTTGATTAATTTTCTTGTTTTGATATTCAACTCTGTTTCTAGTTCCGGCAATTCATCAATTGAAAGAGGATCTAAATCATTTAACAGATTATATTTTTCTCCAAATAAATCTTGAATTAATAATGGAACAGCGTTTCTTTGAATCCACAATGTTAACTTTTCTCCATTAAATGCCAAGTAACATCCACCATCTTCGATTGAAGATTTTAAGCAATTGATAGTATCTGGAATATCATAAAGTTCCTTTCCATTTTCATCTCTTTCAACTTCACCTTCAAAATCACTAAGTAGTTTATGTACAGGAAATATGGCGGGATAAAGATAATACAATAATTTATCCAATGGGTAATTATTTAAATTGAAAAATTGGTAAACTTTGGAATCATTATCGGTCAAAGTGTTTTTTATCCATAAATTAGATTTTTGAAATGCCAATAAATAAATTGGTAATAATTTTAGACCATCTGGTAAGACTAACTGACCTGGTAATGAAGATGACTTTGCTACCAATCCTTTATATTTTCCCAAGACATCAACCAATTTAGTTAAAACGGTATCTCTAATAGATTTTAATGAGTCACCCGGTATATGATCAAGACAGTCTCTGATTATTATGTCTAAAGAGACCTCCATATCAAGAAAAGAAAATACGTCAACTAATCTGTCAGTGACAGCTAAACATAAATTCATAACTCTAACTTTTCGAACACCTTCTGTTGATGTATAAAGAAAAGCTGCTTGAAAATGGGAATCATATTTTGTATCCAATTTTCCATCATACTCAAACAATACATTAAATGTCATGTCAGAACTGAGAGTGGAAACTATTGGATCATAGGGAAATTCGAAACTCTTATGTGAGTTTCCATAATATTTTCTGACTTGTAAGCCACTAGAACAACGAACTTTTAGTTGACCCTGATAACCAATTGTAGTAGTAAGGGATTTTTTAAAGTCAGAAATAAACTGTCTTTCATCTTTAACGGGGTTAAAATTCTGGTAATATTTTAAATTTCCGCCTGTTTTGGAGGTTATTAGAGCGACATTGGCTAAATCTACTGTTGAATTTGAAACAACAAATAAATCCAAGCCCACGTTTGATTTTAAAAAGTCCTTTAATAGATTTTCGTAATAAGCAGAATCTGGTTTAAAAATCAATTTTTGTGCTTCATGATCAGATAAAGCGTTTGAGAGTAGAGATGATTTACCTTCGGTCATAAATTTTTGTATTGATAAACTTCCAGGCCCCCAACTTGGCATTGAAGATAAAATGCAAGTTATTTTACCCCCTTCTACTAATGAGTCTAAGGCCTGTTGGCACACTTTCAATGCAGATCCAAAACAAGAATAGGATTCGTTGATGGAATCAAAAATTGTTTCTATTGAATCTAAAGTTTCTTCAATTATTGATCTTGATTCAATTGGGTCAACCAAAAAGCCATTATATATTGGTAAAAAGGGATCATCAATATCGGTCATTATGGAGATTTCAGGTTCAGATAAATCAGGAGACAAGTTGTAAAAGTGGATAGATTTGTCAAATGTGACAATTGCAATTTTGGAGCCACGAGATAAGTTTTGCCAATAATGATTGTCGTATAATATTGATCTAATCGATTCTGCAGCTATTTTGTTTAATCCAAGATGAATTGAGTTGTATGAGACGTCAACTAAAAAAATATGATGAATTGGGTTTGGAGGAAGTTCCGGGTTTAAGTTATAAGCTTTAGGCAAAATAAAATCGACTATACCTCTGGTCAATTCTGGTCTTTGAAAGTAGTCAATTCTTTTTCTATCAGGACCTAGGGGGGAATAATAGTCTGAGGGACAGTCATTAGGAAATTGGCATAAATTACAAATAAATCTGTTTCCATCATTAACAAATATTATGGAAGGATTAATATAGCATCTACAGCGACGACATCTTGGTGGCCCGCCAATAAAAGTTAAATCGATTTCAGGTATGGGTTCATCACCATCATTTTCAGCAGGACAAAAGGGTCTTAAGTATACACCAACAGGTAAGCTGGTAGCAGATCTCAATCTCTCTGAAGAAGGTAGGTTGTACATGGAAGACCTCATATACTTTGGGGAAGCTATTCCTTGATCAACCACTTTGAAGTGGACTTCGGAAGGAGGTGGACAGGCATTTTGAAAGGTCAAATAGTTCTTATACTTGTAATCCAATTGAGAATCCGATCTGAAGGCCGGAACAGATAGAGATCTGTCAGGAGTGTAGTCTTGTAGAGAACCTGGATCAGGAATTGTCGAACTGACTTGACGTAGTCCCTGGTTGAACTGAATTTGAGGAACCTGCAAAGTCTGGGGCTGATCTATGTGTTGGCTGTAATATGGGATTGGGTTGTTGTAAACTTTGTGGTGTGTTCGAGAACTATAAGACTGTGGAGCCGGCGAGGAAGCTCTTGTGACTGGAGCAGTGATGGAAAGATTGTTCGAGTTTGCCTGGAGATAGTCAAAAGATTTGACAGCATTTGAATTTGAGTATATTGGAGGCGTTAGAGCAGCTCCACGATCGTCGTTGTTGGATAGAGGAAGCAAGCCATGGGACAAGTTCTTTTGGTTGTAAAAAAAAGGCTTCAAGAACAGCGTTCCGGAGTTGATCGAGAGCCTTTTGAGCCTGGACTCCAAGGTGTTAGAGGAAGCAGACAAATCCATCTTCAAAGCGAGGCAAGTTTGTCCAGAGCAGATCCACACCTTTGTAAGAAGCAGCGTTCAGGAAGATGCTCTGTTAAGAAACCGAGCAGGAGAAGAAGCACAGAAGAGTACACCTTTCAGAAACACAGACCCCGTGACAGACCCTGGTCGAAAAAAGGGGGTCTGGAGCGAAGGCGAAGAGCCCTTTCCAAATCAGAACAGCGATATAATGCTGGGGTAGTGGAGGAGCATGTTGGTGAACAGAAGAACTGGGGGTGATGTTGCTAGGTCGTTGGGCTCGCGAGTGTTTTCAAGGTTGTTCAGGCAGAGGGTGCTGCAGCACAGTAGTTTTGTGATGCCCTCCAACTACGAGGGCGAAACTGGCTACGACAGGGCCCATTTTCGCACTGAGAAACCCAGGAAAGTCAGAGACACCAACTGGTTTGTTTCGTCTTACAACAAAAGACTTGCTAGCTTTGTTGAAAATTTGGAGCTGTCCACGCAGGTTGGGCTGGAGGGTCAAAGGCTGGCAAATTTGGCTTTGTTTGCTAATTTGTTCCAGAACCAACTAACAAATGACCAAAGTGTTCTTTGCGACAACTTGAGCTCTTTGAACAATCGCAATTACTTGTCCAGCTTTGAAAGAGTTCAGAGTTTCAAAGACAATGAGCAGTTTATTTATTACAAACACGATAAACGATTCAAACACAATGTTGATGCTGACTATAATTTAATGTTTGCACGCTTTTTAACCAAACAGTATGAATTAAAAGACATTATGAAAGTTAATTTGATATATCCCTGGAGTAGTTTTAATGAAATTTATACAGCTCGATATTTTAATCAAGAAACTGAAAAAACAGTTGAAAGAAAGGAATACTACAATACTGAAAACATTATCCAATTGGGTAAAGTGACTTATAACTTATTTGTTAGGTTGTTTATATTAAATTGGAACCAGAAAAAATTACCAAAAAGTTCAAATCCAGAGTATATTTCAGCGCCGATTTTAGCCGACGAGAAGATAACACTAGATAACTTTTATGATGATGATACCAATCTTTTTTCTCGATTAGAAGAAAATTTGTCTTCCGCTAAAATTAATGAAATCAATCAATTGGAAGGCATCGTGCCGATTGATAGTAACTATCTCAAGAAAGAATTGATAAAAGATGAAAACAGCCTTGAGTATCAAAAAAAAAGACTAAAAAGTACCAAACCCAGAATCAGAAGATATAAACAACGTCAACTTTTCTCTTTTAAAAAGAAACAAACCGAACCTGAGATTGCTCTATCTTTAGAAATTGGTTATAATGATTCTGATGACATTGATGAAGAGTTGATAATGAATTCCTATGATTTCAATTTATTGAAAAAAAAAGAAGATAAGGGCAGCATTAAAAACGAAACCAGATTGGCAGATAGTAGTTTATCCCACGTAAACGTTACAGCAGAAAAATTGATGTCCACCTCTTTATTAAAAAGTTTTTTCAAATCCAATTTTTTGCTTAAATATATTATGCAGTATAAAGAAAATAAGGGAGACACTAACATAAATCTATTAGAGACTCAAAAAACAATGCAAACAAGATATCTAGCTGAGAGGGCCTTTTATTTGTTGATCGGCATGATTGTTCAGCGTTATGGTCAAAATCAATGTTTCAAATTCATTGAAAATAAAATTTTATTGGGAAGAAAAGGGCTAATTAATATTTGTTATAAAAGGCGTAAATACGAAATTGAGCTAGAAAAAAGGAAATCAGCAATAATAAGAAAACTAAAAAAGGTAGAATTTATAATTAGCCAAGTTCCACTAACAGCTGTTCAAAAAAAGCGTATTGTTCGTTCGTTGAAAAAATCAGCCAAAGACCTCAAGAATGTTCAGAAATATAAGCCGTACAAAATTTTCAAAGTCACCAAAAACTTGTATTGGAAATATCATTACTTAATTGTTATCATAATAGCCCATATTCAAAAAATCAAATCCCAGAATGCCTCACTCACTGATAGCAAACGTTCAGAGATGGAGCACAGCATAAAAATGCTTCGACGCCTAGTTCCAATGAAAAACAGTCCTCATTTCAAGAAGCAGTTGTGGTTGATAAAGGAGTATGGCTCAATAGAAAAGGCACGCGAGCTTTCCATTATATAGTTCTTGGCTCTTTTGTGTTTCTCTGTATTTTCTCTGTATTTTTTTTGTGCTTTCTTTGTATCTACAGTGGTCTAGTTATTCTGTCTGCTACTGCAACTGTTTGGCTCTGGCTTTTGGCTTTTGAAAAAATTCATAAAGGACCCTTAATTATTTTTTCCTTCACTCAAAAATCAAAATATAAAATTACAATCAAGTTCAAAGGCTTGAAAGGTCTTTCTTTCCAACATAAAAATTTGTGTTTGGCACTGTCTCACTTGAATTCCTATAATTTGCAACTACGCAGGAGTTTGATGGGCGCGTAGATCACTGTTTACCATTGCAAGATCTTTTAATTATAGTGGCATTAGTGATAATGTGAGAATCTAAGGGTTCAAAGGTCCAAGTATCAAGCTGTGCTTTGTATTTAATCAAAAAAATGTATAAATATCTGTTTTTATTGCTCAAAATTGAATTTTGATAAATCAAAATATAGATACCGAAACTATAATTCTTAAAAATTTGATGGAACTCTGTTAGATATTATTCAATAGTATTTTTAATAAGTTTGTTTCATGTTCTGACTTCTACAAATACCTCAAATAACACAATTGAAAAAACTAGAGTTGCTAAATTTCAATATAGAGAATCTAAAATGAGAAAATCATTTACCAGCCTATCATTAGGAACTCCTCCACAAAACTTGAATCTCTCATTGAATTTTGATTCAAATATTGTGTGGGCCATTTCAAAGTTGAATCTGTACTGTAATGGCAATAATTTGGAAACCCATCTTTATCACAACAATTTTTCATATCCTAATGTTGATACTATTATCTATAATTGTGACAGTTACGGTGGGTTTAAAGAATATGATCCATCTACCTTTAGATTTGTTAATACTAATGAGAATCCAATTTTGTCAATCAACTCTTCATTCAACTCTTCATTCTTCCGATTTAACTGTTGTAAATGGTTTGTGGGTAGTGGATACTTTGCATTTGAGTGACAGCATAAGTTATGAAAATTTTGAATTCGGATTGGTACCACCAATCAACAGTAATATTGGGAGTCTTGGTGTAACATCATTTAATATTAAAGATCAAACTCCAAATGCATACAAAAAAATCAGTTTAATTGATACATTGATTGAGCAGAACTTTATTGGGAAAAGAATATTAGCTGAAAATTTCAAATACAACACACCCACTACTCTTAATTAAAAGGGAAGTCTTTTGATTGGAGGTATTGATCATACGAAATATGAAAGATATTTGACAACTATGCCAATGATCAATAGATATGATCAAAATCTCAAGCCAGACATACAGCATTTTGATGTCACATTATCATCCTTTTCAATGAAGTTGTCCACTAACTATATTCAAGTTTATTACAATTTTTCGTATTCAGAGGAAATATTTAATTACAGAATCTCCCAATTAAATAAAACTCAACCAAAATCGTTTGATTATATCAGTAGTAATAACGAGTCAAAGGTAATACTAATACTCACTGATAAGTTATATCCAATATCATTTTCTCATGACAGATCAATATCATGTTTACCACAAGATGTTTATAATGCATTGTTGAACACAATTGCTCCTTTAGATCCTGATATAATAGATGCAAGCAATAACTGCGCAATAATTTATAGTTCATTACACTCCTTAGAATGCTATTTTTCATTCAATCTTTCTGGTTTCATAGTCGATATACCACTTCATAAAATGATGATTAACCAAAAGAAATGTGAGTAATGTTGAACATAGAAAGAACGAAAGTTTTTCTTATATCGAAATTGATTTTCAAAAAAATCCATATGAAGACCTTTTTATTCTAGGAAATTATTTTTTTAATGATTATTATGCTGTTTATGATTATGATGAGTACACCATATCACTTGCTTCAGCAGCTAATTCAAGCAATCGGCTCTTAACTGATGAAGAGATGTTTGGTTACGTTGCAAATTACCGGGAATACTCGGATGATGAGCAGATTGATTACAATAATGTTGAAGTAATGTCAAAAAAACAGTAAATACCTCAAGCAGCAAAGGCCAAATATTATTCAAATTCATGCTTTGAATATGTTATCTGATATATTAACGTCACAACATATCCTGCTACCCAAACATACACACACCACAATTACACATTATACTTGTCATACACCTCAAAGATGTTTTTGGGATCCACTTCAATTGGAACATAAAACCACTACACAGCAACATCAAGTGGCAATGGGACTTGAACAACAACAGTAACAGCAACCATTACCAAAGGTAGTGAGGCAGTAGTTTCGTTCAAGGAAAGCATCAGCAGTTTGGGGTTCACAAATGAATTCACAACAGCATCACATCAAAATGATAGTAACCTTAAGTTTTTTGAAAATAGTAACAATCGACCAAGAATACCAGTAATGGATTTGCCAGCAGTATGTGTTTTTGCTTGCATTTTTATTTTCGTTCTGTTGATATAGCTAGAATAAAAAAATTGGAACTCTGGTTATACCTTATCACTTTCTTAATTTTCTATTTTTTCTATACAAACAGTTGTGTTGGTAATTAATTTGTGTTTTTTAGCTTTTTAGCTTTCTTATTTTTAGGCGTTAAATGATACATTTATGAAGAGATAGAACCAGTGTTGTGTTGATTCCTCTAGAGAAGCAGAATAAGTTGCATTTTTATTTTTGCACGCGATTCTGCAGGGTTTTCGTAAATCAGCCGTATAGCTCACGGCTCCCAGACCGAATATCCCGGATTAGAATTCGCTCGTTAGTTTCGTCGAGCCGAGTCCGAAGTCAGCGATGAGCTTTCGATTTGTAGCTTTAATTTTTGCTTATTGTTGGTGAATGTCCACTCAGAACTTCTGAAAATTTTATTCATTTTTTTTTCAATTTACTGATGTGCATATAAATAGTGGAGAGATACTCTTTTGTCCCTGTTATTTTATTTTATTTTTCTTTTTCTTCCTTTCCTTTGCAACGAAAAATAATTTTTTTCTGATTGCAACTGCTCCTTGAATTATTTTTTCTTATAACTACTCTTTGCTTTCGATCTCAATAATGTCCACTGCTTCCTCAACCCAAAAAATCGCTATATTATCGGTTTACGATAAGACTGGTTTGTTAGATTTGGCCAAAGGATTGATCAAAAACAATTTCAAGTTGTTAGGTTCTGGTGGAACTGCCACTTTGATTCGCAAAAATGGTATTGAAATCGATGATGTCTCTGCAATCACCAAGTTCCCCGAAATGCTAGGGGGTAGAGTCAAGACCTTGCATCCTGCTGTTCATGGTGGTATCTTGGCCAGAAATATCGATTCGGATGATAATGATTTATCAAACTTGAATATCTCCAAAATTGATATCGTTGTTTGCAACTTGTACCCATTCAAGGAAACTATTGCAGCTCCTGATGTTACAATTGCTGATGCTGTTGAACAAATTGATATTGGCGGTGTTACTTTATTAAGAGCTGCTGCCAAAAACCATCAAAGAGTCACAATAATATCCGATCCAAATGATTACTCGGATGTCTTGGAACAAATTGAAGAAAAAAACGAAATTTCTCAAGATTTTAGAAATAAATTGGCACTAAAGGCCTTTGAACACACAGCTGATTACGATTCCACAATCTCTGATTATTTTAGAAAAGTGTATTCTCCACAAGTTTCCCAATTATCTTTAAGATATGGTGCAAATCCACACCAAAAATCTGCTCAAGCCTTTGTGGAAAGTGGTGATTTACCCTTCAAAGTCTTAAGTGGTTCTCCAGGTTATATCAATTTGTTAGATGCATTAAACTCATGGCCATTGGTTCAAGAATTATCATCTTCTTTAAACTTACCAGCAGCTGCTTCGTTTAAACATGTTTCTCCAGCTGGTGTTGCATTGGGTTTGCCATTAACCGATGTTGAAAAAAAGATATATTTTGTGGGCAAAAACGATTTGCTATCCCCTTTGGCTAATGCTTATATTAGAGCTAGAGGTGCCGATAGAATGTCTTCATTTGGTGATTTTATCGCTTTGTCTAATATTGTTGATGTCGCAACTGCTAAATACATTTCAAAGGAAGTTAGTGATGGTGTGATTGCTCCAGGCTATCAACCTGAAGCATTGGAAATCTTAAAAAACAAGAAAAAGGGTAAATACTGTGTTTTACAAATAGATCCAAATTACAAACCAAATCCGGTTGAAACCAGACAGGTCTTTGGTGTCAGTTTACAACAAAATAGAAACAACGTGAAACTAGATGTTGGAAACTTCAAAATTATCTCTAAAAACACTTCCTTAACCCCACAAGCTATAACTGATTTAACCGTTGCATCAATTGCTTTAAAATTCACACAATCTAACTCTGTTTGTTATGCTAAGGATGGTATGGTTATCGGATTAGGTGCTGGGCAACAATCCAGAATCCACTGCACTAGATTAGCTGGCGATAAGGCTGATAACTGGTGGTTCAGACAACACCCAAGAGTCTTGGAAATCAAATGGGCAAAGGGTGTTAAGAGACCAGAAAAATCCAACGCCATTGATTTATTTGTCACTGGACAAGTTCCAACTGAAGAGCCAGAAAAATCTGAATACGAAAGCAAATTCGAGACAGTTCCAGTTCCATTTACCGCCAACGAAAGAAAAGAATGGTTGAGCCAACTAACCGATGTTTCATTATCATCAGATGCATTTTTCCCATTCCCAGACAATGTGTACAGAGCAGCTAGATCTGGTGTCAAATTCATTACAGCAGCCACTGGTTCAGTTATGGACCAAGCAGTTATTGCAGCAGCTGATTCTCAAGATATGGTTTATCTTGAAAACCCAATTCGTCTATTCCACCATTGAAAATATTTTTTATAGTCTCTAAATATATATGTCTAATTTTTTTTTTTTGTTTAATTTACGATTTTGACTACTAAGTTAGGTGTTATGAAGGCAAAAGAGCTGAAGAGTTAAAACGAGTAGAAAGAGCCAACACAGACAAAACTAGGTTCATGTCATTTTTTTTCCGTGGGGAAGAGAAGAGAAGAGGGTATAAAAACGGCTGGAATATAAGTAGGATACAAGAATATCTCAAGTATATATATTGATTGGTATCGATCTATTTTGGCCTATTAAAGAGTCCATTTTGTAGACAGGAATTTGTTGTTTGCATCTGCATTATTTTAAAGAACTGTGTGAGAAATGAATATTGGCATAAGCAGAAGAAACATTGGAATAAAACCATTGTCATCAATACTTTCATTAGCCAATATGCGATCGATATCATCGTCGTCTTTTGATACTCGACAAGTTATTAAAGAGTTGGAATCAAAGGGATTTAATTCAGAACAGGCCAAAAATGCAGTATCGATAATCTCGTCATGTATCAATAAGGGGATAACAAATTATACCAAAGATTTAGTTAAGAGAGAGGAATTGAGAAAAATGTCCTATCAACAAAAAGTTGATTTTGCTAAATTAAAGGGAGAATTGCAGACTATTGATAGAGGAGAGTTTAACAAAATAAACAATGAATATGAAAAATTGAAACTAGATCTAGAGAAGTTACGACAAAATTTAAAAGAGGAGATAACAAAGACAGAATCATCAGTTAGATTGGATTTAAATTTAGAGAAAGGAAGAATTAGAGAAGAGAATAAGACTCATGAGAGCAGTATAAAGGAGACTGATAATAGAATTGATCAGGAAATAGCCAATATGAGAACCCAAATTGACAACGTTAAAACTCAAGTTTTACAATGGCTATTTGGTGTTTGCACAGGAACGTTTGCGTTGATTTTAGCTTATGTTCGATTATTTACATGAAGAGAAAGAGTTACAATAATAAGGTATAAAACAATTATATTAAGAGATTATAATAAAAGAATTACAATGATATATGAGAAGAAATATAATTTATAGGATAGTGTATAAAATAGATAATAGATGAAAAACAAACAAAACAAAACAAGCAAAACAAACAAAAAAACACAACAAGCAAAAGATAAAAAAAAAAGGTTAGCTAGTTATAATGAGATTGTTTATAATGATATTAACTATAAATCAAATAATTCGTTTAAGATTTTAATGGTATCTTCGGGAGTCTTAACAGAATGACCAATTGTTCTTTTATCAGTATAGATTTCCCAATCATTACCACCTTTATAAGTTTTATCGCCAAAGAAATGAATTTCAGAGAAATTTTCATCTTGAATATGTTGTAAACAATAGGTTTTATCCCAGCCAGTGGGGAAGACATCAAAGGAAATTTGGCCACCAATTGAATAAGTTAAACCGTAATCAGGGAAGGTCTTTCTCAATTTTTGGACCATTGTTTCTCTAATTTTATGTTCCAAATCGAATTTTTCAAAATCGTTTCTTTCTTGAGTTGAAGCATTTCTACCAATGGGAGAAACGTTAATCATACCATTTCTAAACTCTATGAAAGTGCCTCTTCTAACAGGTATGTCCAAATCAGACAAGTATCTTAGGATCCATTTGGCCAACTTGTTGTATTTTTCATTACCGATCCAATTGATAAAAGATTGGGAAGCCAATTTTTGAGCATTTTTATAAGCAGTCAAACCATTTTCTGAGAAACAGTAATCGAATTCGTTTAAAACATTTGGACCAATTTGTTCCAACTGTTTGGATAAATCAGAACCACCAACAAAACCAATAACGACTTTCTTTCTTAGTTTTTCTAAAGTTTGTTTCATTTCATCAGAAATAATTAATCTTGCAGGTGTTAAAGTTCCGTCGACATCGAAAAGACAAATGACACCAGGAATTTCTTTGTGAGCAAAGGACATTTTGGAAAGAGGATAGCGAGAGTGGTTTGAATTACAACAATGGCAATAAATAAAAAAAGAAAAGAAAGTCAAAGAAAGAACGAAGAAAAGAAACCAAAAATTACCTATCCTTGGAGAGCCTATTTATATACTCTTTAGCGAAAGAAAACTCATCTCAATGATAAGTATGAAAAGTGCGAAAAATGGAGTTGACGTGTGCTCTGCTCCTACGCACAGCACGTTTATTGCTACACAGTACCGATTTCTGCACATGGGAGGGCTCGAAAGAAAGAAACAGAGCTGACCACGTAAGCGCATCGGCCGGGTTTAGTATGGCGATGAAACTGGAATGGGGGGCGTGTAGCACAAATAAAGCGGCCCTGAGCAAGCACTTCCAAAATGGAAGAGAAAAGCACTTGAAATAATCGAAAAAACACAAAAATGAAAAGTGAAATGGAGTAGAGATAAAGATAATAGAATTAATAAACTATAAAAGTACGCTAAAAAATTGCTATTACGAATATCAGTGGATTTAAGCTGAAGCAGAGAGGAAGTATTCTGGGAATTGATTCAAGTTGTTTTCCAAGTTACCTTTCTTGGACAAGAATTTGACAAAAGCACCATCGTCTTTAACTTCACCAGCGTTACGTTTTACGATATAATCATCTCTGTTTAAGTTTGTGAAACCCCATTTTTTGGAGATAATGATTTTTTGTTGACCTGGGAACTTGTATCTGGCTCTTCTTAAACCTTCAATACAGGTGGCTTTGTTGGGGTCTTTTGTTCTGACAGACATGATAACTTGACCAATGTTAACTCTGGCGGCTAAACCATGAGGTTTACCCCAAGCACCTCTCATACCTTGTTGTAATCTATCAGCACCAGCACACGACAACATCTTGTTGATTCTTAAGACGTGGAATGGATGGACACGAACTCTTAAGTGGAAGGAATCTCTACCGGAGATCTTGGTGATATATTTGTTGACACAGATACGAGCAGCTTCGAGAGCTTCAGAAGATAATTGTTCCAATTCGTTGGAGACCAAATGGATACATAATGGGAATTCATCAACAGTGGCCTTCTTTCTACCTAAATCATAAATTCTGATTTTAGCATCTGGGACACCACGGTTGTATCTTGATTTTGGATAAGGTTTGTTTTTACAGTATCTGTAACATCTAGCTGGCTAAAAAGAGAAAAATAAAAAAAATGTTAATAGATATTCTCGAAATTGGTGAAAAATGATTTGATCCCAAGTTTTAAATATAATTAAACTGCTTGATCATAATATTGTATTTTATAATATTTTATTATAATTCATCATCATGATTTACTATACTTTGTTATAACTCATTCTTTGATTTTGAGTAATTTTATATAATTTCAATATTTTGTATTCTAATAGTATAGTTTGGTATTAAATAGTTTTATAATAGTTTATAATGTATTAGGTTTTTATGATACTTTTCTTTCATAAATATAAGTTAATAAAATTGACAATAAAATATGATATGATATGATATGATATGATATGATATGATATGATTGAAGAGCGGATATAAATTTGTGATTGATGTTGTAATTGATGTTGTATGATTTTGTATAATTTTGCATAATTTTGATCTTTGAATGCTTTTAATAGATTGATAAATGAGAACAAGTTGGATAAACGAAATTAGTTCATTATACAGAATAATGAAAAATTAAAACATACTCTTCTAGCCACTATAAAAAAAATCAGTTAGTATATTGATTGATTTGATTGAAATAAACAGAGCAAAAGATGAGGAATACGTACTTTCTAATTAAATCTAATGTAATTATAATTGATCTGAATTAAAGATAATAAATCAGGAATATATTAGCAAGAGATTAATATATTAGATGTGATTTTTTTTCTTTCAGTATATGATAGAGCTCTTTCATTGCCGTTAATTAGTAATATGGAAGGATTAGTAATGGTGGAGAAGAGAGGGTAAGCTAGTTAGAGAGGTCGCCGAAAAAAGAAAAAGGCGAGCACGGGAAAAACAAAAGAAAAGAAGCGTGCAGACCCACAAAGGTGGTTGTTTGCAATAAAAAGCAGTCGCAAATTTGAAACTAAGATAGACGGAAAAAAAAAACACCTATAATAAAGAGCCCTGTATAAAATCACATGACCAGCAAATGGGAGCTTATATGAGACCACGAGCGCGAACAGTTTCGGTGCGCAATGCTTATACACGCATGTGTATGCGCATTTGAGTGCATGTGTACATGCGCGAATCAGCATTTGAGAACAAGACAATAAGGGAAATAAAAGATAGAAATATAAGACTAAAATGGACGATTAGAATAATTAGAGGGATATAATAGAGAGCAAGAGAATGGAAGTTAAAAACAAAGTGTAAAAATTGAGCCAGCAGTTTTTGGTTTTAAGATTGAAATAAAGATTGAAATCAAGATTATTTTTTAGACGGTTTGAGTTTGCAGATGAAGAAGATGTAGAAGTGAGGAAGACAAGACTGCTTATTGATATGCTCCGAACAGACTTGACGGTGAATTTTGAAGAGGTGGAGACATCTGGGTCTATGATGATTCCCTGTAGAGAGCTTTCAGTATCGGAGTAGGTGTTGAGTATTTTTGAGACAGAGTTTGAGATGGACAGATGATTAGGAAGTAATGTTGTTGTCACCATTGCCAGATTGGCTTTGTCAAGAGTAGAAGTAGGTGAAGCAGATATGTCGTCGCCAGAGTTTTGGAAATTAAGAGATCTGGCCTGGTATTGGTGAGAATGAGAGTAAGATCGAGAATGGCAAGCAAGATAATCTGAGTCTAAGTCTAGAAGTATATTAGGATTGGAATTGGAATTGGAATCAGGGGTATCAGTGCATGAAGATAAAAAGATGGTTGATCTTTTTAGTTGAATTGATTTTGATTTTATTATTTTATTATTTTCAGTGTCACAAGCGCTGGTAGCACCTGGGCTAACTGTGCAGGAAGATATTATTGTTTTGGTGGTTTTTGTGGAAGGTGGTAGGATCTGTAGAACTTCTAGACCAGAATCAGTTAGTTGTTGTAGGCCATCCTTCATTGAAAGCTTAAAGGATGAGTAGTAATCAAGCTGTTCAATCCCCAGTGCTGAGCCCATTATAGTTGTAGAATTTAGATAATATAAAACGGTAGATAATATAACACGGTAGATAATATTGACGCTAAAGATATGAGATAAGTGTTGTTTGGCTGTTAAATAAGTGTCAAGTGGACTTTCCCTTTAAATTAATCAGGAGGGGTATAATTTATTGCAATATATATTGATGGTTGTGTTGATGGTTATGTTGACAAATACGCTGATAGATATTATTTACTCAGTTAGCGTAATAGCAAATGAAACAGTCAGGAAGGAAACCGGTGGGAGTGTTGTTAGTTCTTTGCACGAGCGGCAGAGATCACAAGCAGAACCAATATGGCGTAAAGGTGTAGCTGAGGATGATACTCAACTTCAAACATGGAAACCGACCTGTGCCTCGAGCAGAAGCGTGCTGATAGGCTGAAATGCCATCAAACGACGTGCAAAAAGAGACAGTCAAAACGATCTCAAACATCAGACAAAGAAACGATCCAAAAGCGCACCGCCAGGCAGAGAGAAAAAACAAGATTTCTCGAAAAGGGCAGCGCAGAAGCCGCTCCACGCCAGTGCTGCTCAAGCCCCTGTGCTCGTAAACAGGCCGGTCGAAACCCAAAGCGCCCACCACACTGGGTTCGCCCCAAGCCCAGCCTCGCCAAGTTTAAGCAAGCTCCGCCAAGTGCTCCTCTCGGCCAGAGCTTGTCTCACACCAACATTTAGCTGTTCGCAGGCCCGCCCGCGAACAGCGGAAACAGCCGGACACGTGCAGCATCTAATTATATCTCGATGCTCCCATGCCCCTGGCTTGGCCCAGTGCTGCGGATACCATCCTGCATACATCCAACCTCTACTGGGTCTTGTGGCTTTCAGGTCGTGTCTTTTCTTCCATCTTTATCTTGATCCTGATCTCTCATCATCGCTATCTTTATCTTGTATCGTTAATTTGCTGTTCCAGGCCTAATTGTGTTTGCAATTTTTTTTCTCTTTGCACTTCTGCTCTGATAGCAACTTGTGCTCACTGCTCTGCTGCTTCTGGTAAATGATATAGGCTACTTTCTGTCCATACCACAATGTCGTACCCAAACAACAATAATGACAATGAAATATTTGATTTGGACTTTCTATCTTCAAATAATCAGCGCAACCAGAATAACCAGAATCCTGAAGACGATCACAATAACCCAAATCTAATCTCTCCCTCTGTCAACATAAACTCCCCATACAACCATAACTTGCCTTCGTCCTCATCCAATTTCAATCAACAAAACCCAAATACCACTACCAACAACAACAATAATAATAATAATAATAATAATAACATTAATGTTCCTAATAACAACAGCGAAATTTACTTGTCTGATGACTCTTTCAACATCAATAATGACGACCCCTTCAAATTAATATCAAACTCAGTATCAAATACTAATACTGCCTCAAATTATCAAAATAATCCCTTCAATTCAAACTCTGACATAAATTTAATTCAATCAAACGACAAGTTTATAGAAAACGATATAGCATTAGACGACGATTCTTTTGTCATCTTAAATAATAATACCAACTCTCACCAAAATAATAACAATAACAATAATAACAATAACTCAACAAATAACAGAAATTATAACCAAACTAGCAGTATCAATCTTAATAGTCTCAATAGCAGAAACATCAATTCCTCAAACTTGCAAAACTTCAATACTTTAAACACTTCTCAAACTAACCCATTTGATGACCCTCCACGTAGAAGATCAACAAACTCTACAACCAACAACCTAATCAACAATAGCAACATCTTAAACAGCTCTTTGAATCCCTCAACAACTAATTTCCAATCCCAAAATAAATTCAACATAAAATCTCTATTCAAAAAATACATCCTTCGTAAACAGTCCTCCGATACCGATCTAGGCCCAAGAGTAATTTACTTGAATAACAACAACTTGATCTCTCAAAATCATAAAAAATCTTCTTTAAACTACTTTAACGACAATCACATTTCCACCACAAAATACAATTTTGCTACCTTTTTCCCTAAATTCTTGTTTCAAGAATTCTCAAAATACGCAAACCTCTTCTTTCTCTTCACTTCCATCATACAACAAGTTCCCAACGTCTCTCCAACAAATAGATACACAACAATAGGCACCCTACTCATAGTTCTCCTAGTATCTGCAATAAAAGAAATAATGGAAGATATCAAGCGAAACAACTCTGACAAAGAACTAAATTTCTCAAAGGCTCTAGTATTGGACTCAAATACTGGCCAGTTCATCATCAAAAAATGGCAAAACATTTCGGTAGGTGATATAATAAGAGTCAACTCCGAAGACCCAATTCCAGCTGATATCGTCCTCTTATCGTCCTCGGAACCTGAGGGGCTTTGTTACATTGAAACATCAAATCTAGATGGTGAAACAAACTTGAAAATTAAACAAAGCAAATCAAACACTTCCTCCCTATGCAATCCCATGGATCTCAAAAACTTGTCCGGAAGAATCCTAAGTGAACAACCAAACTCCTCTCTTTATACTTACGAAGGTACTCTTATCTTGAATAACTACAGCAACAACTCAATTAACGAAATCCCTTTAAACCCAGATCAATTACTACTAAGAGGCGCCACCTTAAGAAACACTCCCTGGATTCATGGTGTAGTAATCTTCACAGGCCATGAAACTAAATTAATGCGAAATGCAACTGCCACTCCTATAAAAAGAACCGCAGTTGAAAAAATCATAAATCTACAAATCGTCGCTCTTTTTTCAATCTTAATCGTCTTGTCTCTCATCTCCTCTTTAGGAAATATCATTAAACTATCAATTGACTCAAAACACCTAGATTATTTATACCAGGCTCAAGAAAATAAAGCAAGGCTATTTTTTAAAGATATCTTAACTTTTTGGATTCTTTTTTCAAATTTAGTTCCCATCTCTTTATTTGTTACCGTGGAAATCATCAAATATTATCAAGCCTATATGATCGGTTCCGATCTAGATATTTATTTCGAAGAAAGAGACCAGCCAACCATCTGTAGAACCTCTTCTCTAGTAGAAGAACTAGGCCAAGTTGAATACATTTTTTCTGATAAAACTGGTACTTTGACAAGAAACATAATGGAATTCAAATCTTGCTCAATTGGTGGTCATTGTTATATCGAGGAAATCCCTGAAGATAAAAGTGCTACAATTATCGATGGTGGAATGGAAGTTGGCTTTAATACTTTCGGAAAACTAAGATCGACTTTATTCAATTTTGACGATGACCAATCAAAATATATCGATGAATTTCTACTTTTATTAGCCTCCTGTCATACTGTCATCCCAGAAATTAATAACGATGGCTCAATTAAATATCAAGCTGCTTCTCCCGATGAAGGTGCCTTGGTAGAAGGTGCTGCGTATTTAGGCTACAAATTCGTAACAAGAAAGCCCAAAACTATAACAATCGAAACCCCTCAAGGTGAAGAACTAGAATACGAATTGCTAAATATTTGCGAATTCAATTCAACTAGAAAGAGAATGTCTGCTATATTCAAGTGTCCCGATGGTATTATTAGATTGTTTTGCAAAGGTGCTGATACTGTTATACTTGAAAGACTAAATCAAGATGATAATCCGTTTGTTGATTCAACCATGCGTCATTTAGAAGACTATGCAGCAGAAGGTTTAAGAACTTTATGTATTGCATCAAGGATTGTACCTGAAAGAGAATATTTACAATGGGCTCAAATTTATGATAGTGCATCGACAACATTAAATAATAGATCGGAAGAATTGGATAAAGCAGCTGAATTAATTGAAAAGAATTTGTTTCTATTAGGTGCAACTGCAATTGAGGATAAGTTACAAGATGGTGTGCCCGATACTATCCATACTCTACAAGATGCAGGCATTAAAATATGGGTTTTAACAGGTGATAGGCAGGAGACTGCTATCAACATTGGTATGTCATGTAAATTATTATCAGAAGACATGAATCTTTTAATAATAAATGAAGATAGTAAAGAGTCAACAAGAAGAAATATCCAATCAAAATTAAGTGCATTTAAAGAGCACCAAGTGACAAATGAGGAAATTGATTCATTAGCATTAGTAATTGATGGTAAGTCACTTGCGTATGCTTTAGAACCAGATTTAGACATTCAATTATTAGAGATTGCAACAATGTGCAAAGCAGTTATTTGCTGCCGTGTTTCACCTCTACAAAAGGCATTGGTTGTTAAAATGGTTAAAAAGCATAAAAAGGCCATATTATTAGCGATTGGGGACGGTGCAAACGATGTTTCAATGATTCAAGCAGCACACATTGGAGTTGGTATATCTGGTATGGAAGGAATGCAAGCAGCAAGATCTGCTGATTTTGCTATTGGACAATTCAAATATTTGAGAAAATTGTTATTGGTTCATGGATTATGGTCGTATCAAAGAATATCGCAAGCTATATTGTTTTCATTTTATAAGAACATTTGTCTTTATATGACACAATTTTGGTATGTTTTCTTAAATTGTTTCTCTGGGCAATCGATTGTTGAATCATGGACTTTGACATTTTACAATGTTTTATTTACAGTTTTCCCACCATTTATATTAGGAGTGTTTGATCAGTTTATTGGAGCTAGATTGTTAGATAAGTATCCACAGTTGTACCAATTGGGGCAAAAATCCAAATTTTTCAATGTTAGAATATTTTGGGGATGGGTTATTAATGGGTTTTATCACTCTGGTATAATATTTGTGGGAAGTATATTTATTTATAGATATGGGAACAGTCTTGATGATGGAATGCAAGCGGATCATTGGGTTTGGGGTACAGCAGTTTTTACTACAGCGGTTTTGACATCGTTAGGGAAAGCAGCATTGATCAGTAATTCATGGACTAAGTTCACGTTATTGGGTATACCAGGGAGTTTTTTGCTTTGGGTAGTTTTCTTCCCAGCTTATGCCACTATAGCACCATTGATTAATGTTTCTAAAGAGTACCGGGGAGTGTTGAAATATACATATCCTACGATAAGTTTTTGGGCGTGTGTGTTTGTGTTGCCATTGATTTGTTTATTAAGGGATTTTATTTGGAAGTATTACAAGAGGATGTATTTACCCGAATCGTATCACCATGTTCAAGAGATTCAAAAGTATGATATTCAAGATTACAGGCCCAGAATGGAGCAATTTCAAAAGGCGATTAGAAAAGTTCGACAGGTTCAAAGAATGAGGAAACAGCGTGGATTTGCATTTAGTCAAGCAGACGAAGGACAGGAGAGAATTGTTCGAATGTATGATACTACCAAGGCTAGAGGTAAATATGGAGAGTTGGTGGATGCTAGAATCGAGTAATAATTGAATAGAAAAATGTTTATTAAATGAAAAAAAAAGAGTAAAGAAAATCGATTATATAAAACCAGCTAGTAATTGAATTTTAACAATACCAAAAATAAGATAAATAAATAAATAAATAAATAAATAAATAAATAAATAAATAAAGAAGATAGACAAATAAAGAAGATAGACAAATATAGTAATAAATACGTAAATAGGTGATTAAATAAAAATGAGATAAAAATAAGGTTAGGTAAAATCACAGATAATAGTAATAGTAAAAAATATAGTAGTAATATAAATTAATATAAATTGATATGATAAATATAGATTGTAAATGTTGAAGATCAATTACAAGAAGAAAAGAAGTATAAAAAAAAGAGATATAAAAAGGAGAGTAGGCAAAAGTTTATAAGGGGAGATAAAGTTGTGGGAGGAAATGTAGATATTTACCAAATACAGGTTTTTTCTTTGATAATTGATTTTTAACTTTTGATTTGAATGAGGATATGATTTTGAGATGTTGATTTGAGATGATTGACTATTTGGAAAAATGAACAGCAATTGGAACTATGATAACAATTAACAAGATGATAATACCAATGATGATGCAAATTCTCATTTTCATGTCTTTTTTCCACATGTGTTTTCTTACTCTGTTGGAAGAGTCCTTGAAAGAATTTGCAGTGATGGCTAGGTTTTGAGACTGGTCGTTGATTGAGTCTATTCTCTCACCTCTCTCAGTGACTTTATTGATGTTTTCCCTCATGATATCGACGGTGCTGTCAATTTGGGCCTGGATCTTAGCAGTCTTTGAGTTTGAGTTGTTTGAATCATACTGGGAGTTGGAAGGAGGGTCATAAGGATCGTAGGGAGTAGCAGAAGACATGGTGGACAAAGATGTGTGGGTGCAGAGGAGGAGCTGGTGTTGGTAGCAGTGGGTCGTTGGACGAGAAGAAAAAGAAGCAGCAGCAATGGAGACAGCACAGGCAGTGGTGCAAATCGCAGAAGAAGCGAGACGAGATCCTTATAAAGGCGAGGGCTGAGAACCAGGGCTGGGGAAGAGGGCTATATCGGAATAAACACCTGAGCCCTACTGGTCACGCCGCTAGATAAGCGGGATTATGTAACGTTACAAGCAGGTGTCGTTACGTAATCCAAAACACCCATACAACCGGCTCCGCACTGCTGTCACGTGAATGACGCGCTCGGCAGCCAGCGCTGTGGAAGGATCGCACGTGCAGGCACGCTCCTGAGCAAGACGCGTCGGCGGCACAGGCAGCTCCGGCGGCACGTGATTCAATGCGAACACGTCCGAACGTCCACAGAGTGTGCATTTTCGCTGGTTTCAAGCTGCGAGAAAATTTGTTTTTCTTTTGTTCACTCCAGATCAGATCAATCATCCAATCTGTCCCAACATCAACACTGGCTTCTTTCCACCTCTTTTATCTCTGTCCCTGCTCAAGACATTCTATATATTTCGTTATAATACGTCTTCTGTTTAATGGTTATCTCTAAATAATATTTTTTTCACGTTTACTCTGCAACTTATCGTTACACTTACTCTCTAATCTCTAAGTGTCTTTAATTCTCTCTCACTCACTGTTAGATCGCCTATACCTTTTTCCTTTTTTTTCCCTTTCCCATCATTCTCATTCTCTGTCTTTTTTTTTCTCTCCCTCTCTCTCTCCCTTTGTTTGTTTTCTCTCACCCTAATTTCTCGAATATATAATCAGAATGGGTGTTTACGACGCTGGTACCCATTGTTGGTATCCTGATGCTCAGCATGGTTGGATTCCTGTTGAAATTGTATCTAACGAAAAATTGCCAAACAACAAATACCAAATCATACTAAAAAACGAATCAACCTCAAAGAACCTCCCTCCTATATTGGTCAACTCTCTAAATGACGAAGTTGAAAAAAACCTACCTTCCTTGAGAAACCCAAGAATCCTAGAAGCTTCTGAAGATCTCACCTCTCTATCCTACCTAAATGAACCTGCTGTTCTACACGCAATCAAAGTAAGATACGCAAACTTGAACATCTACACATACTCGGGTATGGTGTTGATCGCTACAAATCCCTTTGAAAAAATCGATCAATTATACTCTCCCGATGTTATACAAGCCTACGCTGGTAAAAGAAAGGGCGAGCTAGAACCTCATCTTTTTGCCATTGCTGAAGATGCCTACTGCTGTATGAAAGAAAGAATAGAAAACCAAACTATAGTGGTTTCTGGTGAATCTGGTGCAGGTAAAACCGTATCTGCCAAATACATCATGAGATACTTTGCTTCTGTTGAATCAAACAACATCACAAACAACAATTCAAATATCCAAATCAACACAATCAACAATAACAACAACAACAACAACCCATCAATCAACAACAACAACAACAATGCTCAATCAAATAACTCTTCTACCGCTAACCCTAAACACGATGACATGTCTGAAACTGAAAAGAGAATCTTAGCTACCAACCCTATCATGGAAAGTTTCGGTAACGCAAAAACAACCAGAAATGATAACTCCTCAAGATTCGGTAAATACTTGGAAATCTTATTCGATAAAAATATCTCCATCATCGGTGCGAGAATTAAAACATACCTTCTAGAAAGATCTAGATTGGTCTTTCAACCTAAAACTGAAAGAAACTATCACATTTTCTACCAGATGTTATCGGGTTTAAAAGACAGCGAAAAATCTCTATTCAGCCTATCGAACGATATCAGCAATTATCACTACTTGAACCAAGGTGGTGACTTTAAAATCAACGGTGTCGACGATGCAGAAGAATTCAAAATCACTTCTGATGCCCTCAATTTAATTGGCATCAACTACAAATCCCAACTTGAAATCTGGAAAATCTTAGCTGGTTTGCTTCACATTGGTAACATTGTAATAAACGCAACAAGATCCGATGCTCATTTATCTTCCAATGACCCCAACTTAATCAACGCCTGCAATTTGCTAGGTTTCGATCCTTCCTCTTTCTCAAAATGGATCATCAAAAAACAAATCATCACCAGAAACGAAAAAATTCAAACAAACCTATCTTATCCTCAAGCTGTCGTTGCAAGAGACTCAGTAGCTAAATACATCTATTCCGCTCTATTTGACTGGTTGGTCGAATATGTCAACAACGACTTATGTGCTCCAGAGATTGTTAATAATGTCAACACTTTTATCGGTGTCTTGGATATCTACGGTTTTGAACATTTCAAGAAAAATTCTTTTGAACAGTTTTGCATCAACTATGCCAATGAAAAGTTACAACAAGAATTCAATCAACACGTTTTCAAATTAGATCAAGAAGAATATATCAAAGAAAAAATTAACTGGTCCTTCATCGATTTCACTGATAACCAACCCTGTATCAGTTTAATCGAACAAAAATTGGGTATCCTATCTCTCTTGGATGAAGAATCAAGATTGCCCTCCGGTACAGATGAATCCTGGATTCAAAAAATGTATCACACTCTAGATAAAATCCCAACCAATAAAGTCTTTAAAAAACCAAGATTCGGTGGTGCTAAATTTATCGTTGCCCATTATGCCTTGGATGTTGAATATGACGCTGAGGGTTTCCTTGAAAAAAATAGAGATACCGTTAATGATGGCCATTTAGAGACTATAAAAGCAACAACTAATCCAATGTTGAAAAAAGTTCTAGAAACTGTTGAAAGAAACAATGACAGATTGCAAAAGGCAAAGGAAAGAGAATTGGCTAAAAAGGCTGAAACTCAAAAATCAAAACGTTTTTCAATGGGCCCAATTGGTAAATTGGGTGGTAAAGCCAACATCAGAAAACCAACTTTGGGTTTAATGTTTAAAACTTCTCTAGTCGAATTGATGGCCACTATCAACTCAACAAACGTTCACTACATCCGTTGTATCAAACCAAATGAAGCTAAAAGAGCTTGGGAATTTGATAACGTAATGGTTTTGTCTCAACTAAGAGCCTGTGGTGTCTTGGAAACTATTAGAATCTCATGTGCCGGCTTTCCATCTAGAAGAACCTATGAAGAATTTGCCCATAGGTATCATATCTTGGTTCATTCGTCTGAATGGATCAAAGTTATTTCAAATATTAACACCACTGAAGATGATGTCTGCAAACTATGCAAAACTATTCTAGACAAGACTGTTGATGATAAGTTGAAATATCAATTAGGTGAAACAAAAATCTTCTTTAAAGCAGGTATTCTTGCTAATTTAGAAAAACTAAGATCAAATAGATTGCATGAATCAGCCGTCTTAATTCAAAAGAATATTAAAGCTGTTTACTATCAAAAACAATATAGAAAAATCAGAAACTCTATCATCAATGCTCAATCATTATTTAGAAGTTATTGTGCTCAAAAGAGAATTAGAATAGCCATTGAAATTAGAGCTGCAACAATGATTCAAACACTTTCAAGAGGTTATTTGGTTCGTAGCAAATTTAAAGTTACAAACAAAGCCATTGTTACTTTACAATCAGCTATTCGTGGTCACAGTTCAAGGTTGCTTTATCATGAATTACGCAGAAATGCTGCTGCTTCTTTGATTCAAAAAAGCTGGAGATCTTATGTTGGTAGACGTGATTACATTGAAACCAAAAAAGCTACCGTTTATATTCAATCCTGTTTCAGACGTACTTTAGCTGTTAAAGAATTGAAAAAATTAAAAGAAGAAGCTAAATCTGTTAATCATTTGAAAGAAGTTAGTTATAGACTTGAAAATAAAGTCATTGAATTAACTCAATCTTTAACTGCAAAGGTTCAAGAAAACAAAAAACTTACCACCAAGATTTTAGCCTTGCAAGAAACTGTTAAAGAATCAAGCGGTGCTCATGAAAAATTAAAATCTAGAGAAAAGGAATTTGCTGAACAAATAAATACCCAATCTAATGAACATTTAGCACAAATTGCTGAACTTAATGACACTATTCAAATAATTCAAAAAGATTTTGAAGATGCTAAAGTGAAAATCAAAGAACTTATGAAAGAAAAGGAACAATTAAGAAACGACGTTACTAAGAATATTCAAGAATTAAAAGAAGCCAGAAACTCATTAAATAAATCTAACAGTAATGAGGAAGATTTAAGAAAGACAATTTCAACTTTAAAGGCCGAACTTGCTGCCTTGGCTTCCCAAGCTGCATCTCAACGTAATGTCAATGGCAACGCAATTAATGGTAACGCAACTAATGGTAACGGAAAATTATTACAAAACCATTCTAACTCTCGCAGTAAAGTTCAAAGCATGGCGCAACTACCTTCAGCATCAAGCAGATTATCTTGGAGTTCTGCTGCTGACAATAATTATAATCCAAGACCAGTCTCTGCTCTTCCAGTCTCAACTAGAGATTATGAAGACACTGCCAGTGAAATTAATGATGAATTATGGAAACTATTGCAGGATTCTAAGTCAATTCATAAAGAAATCGTCGACGGTTTATTGAAGGGATTAAAAGTTCCACCATCAGGTGTTGCTACTGATTTAACAAGAAAGGAGGTTTTGTTCCCATCAAGAATAATTATTATTATTCTTAGTGATATGTGGAGATTAGGTTTAACAGGAGAATCTGAAGATTTCCTTGGCGAAGTTTTGAATGTTATCCAATTAATTGTCTCCAATTTGAAAGATGATGATGTTATCACTCATGGTGCTTTCTGGTTATCTAATACTCATGAATTATATTCATTTGTTGCATTTGCAGAAACAACTATAATGGTTAGTGATGATATTGCTAATGAAATGAGTGAAAATGAATATAATGAGTATTTGAAACTAGTTGCAGTTGTAAAAGAAGATTTTGAATCATTGTCCTATAATATTTATAACTTGTGGATGAAGAGAATGGAAAGAGAATTGGAGAAAAAGGCAATTTCAGCAGTTGTGTTATCACAATCACTACCAGGTTTTATGGCACCAGAGACCTCCCCATTTTTGGCTAAAGTGTTTTCACCAGCTCCACATTACAAGATGGATGATATTTTAAGTTTTTTCAATTCAGTTTACTGGGCTATGAAATCATATTTCATTGAAGACGATGTTATGAATGAAGTTATCGGGGAATTATTAAGATTTGTTGATGCAATCTGTTTTAATGATTTAATAATGAGACACAACTTTTTATCATGGAAACGTGGTTTACAATTAAATTACAATGTTACAAGATTGGAAGAATGGTGCAAGAGCCATGATATCCCAGAAAGCGCTGGATATCTTACGCATTTATTGCAAGCAGCCAAATTATTACAATTAAGAAAAAATACAACTGAAGATATTCAAATTATTTATGAAATTTGTTATGCTTTGAGTCCAAGTCAAATTCAAAAATTAGTATCTCAGTATTACATTGCAGACTATGAAACACCAATTGCCCCCGAAGTCTTGCAAGTTGTTGTTGAAAAAGTAAAAGAATCATCATCAACAGCCAATGATTATTTTGAGGAAGTGAATAGAAATGGAGGACAATTTGATGATCCATTCAGAGCAGTTGGATTAAGACCATTCTCAAAAGTCGAGGCTTATGTTCCAGCGTGGTTAAACGTTCCAGTTATAAAGAAAATTGTTGAATTGGTTGCCAAAAACGCGATTGTTGCCGAATCCGAAGCATACACGGAAATAGGTTACGACAATGGCAGATTCGATGAAAAGAATTACTACATGGAATCCACTGAAGAATACGACAATAACTCCACTCTTGCATAAATTTGATTAAATTGATTTCAAATCAGCTGCTTTTTTCTTAATGTTTTTTGGTTTTTTTAAGATTTTTCTTTTTTTGTTTTTATTAAATTGTCGTTTATGCTTTTATTTTGCGTCTCAACTTATGAAAGAAATAAAACTGGTTTTTGAAAATTGTTTGTTGAACGTTGTCCATTGCATTTGTTGTTGGATCTTTTGTACAACATAATAACTTTTTATAAAATTACATCTGGTCATCATTATATCACCTTTTTTTTAAGTTTTCTTTTTTTCATATCTACCTATCTACTTTAGTTTTTTTATCTGTTTATTCAAATATATTTGTGTATCGTCCTCGAATACACTCTGTTAGTTTTCCACTTCCGATTCTGTCCATTATAACCAGTGTTTTGGTTCAATGCGTGATGCTGCACCCTTACTTTTAAGCACGTAAATATGCATATACATGCGTTTCAAATTTGAATGGGAAGAATCTCCTTCACCTTTTCCATCAGCATCTTCAGCATCTTCAGCAACACCAACACCTCCATCAACACCCTTTTTGTAGCTGCTTGAGTGCACAGAATTAGCGATAATGGGCAACTCCAACAGAATGTACAAGTACCAATACACAACATTGAGAGCTGCTCAGATGAACAACAGCTTTATATCGAACCAGGAAGCGAATAAAGACCAGAACATAAGACTTTGTGACAAATGTTTCCACAGAATAGAGGAAAACGATGAAAAATTCCACTGCAACAAGATTTGTTTGAAATGTCACTTAAAGATATGTTCCTTGTGTCGCCATCCATTTCTCAAGGGTTCAAGGCGAAACGATCCACTTGAAGAATACACTTACTACTGTCCAATTTGTATTAAAACTCATCCCTCAAGAAGAATGGTTGAATCTCATGTTGTATCAAGAAGTGAACATAAAAAGGAGCTGTATGATCAGTTTAAGGACAAATCTATAATTTCAAAAGTTCATAAAATGTGTTTACTAAGGAAATCTATTCCATTTCCCGGTGAAGGATCTTATAGAAGAAAACTCAAAATTAACTACGATTCTTTAATGTATGAACAAATCAATCCAAGTATTGGCAAAATCTTGAACCAAATCTTAAATGATTCAAATAATATAAACTCTTCAAATCAAAATATCCTGCAAGTTGATTTGATAGGAAACAACAATTCTACAAACATAATTGATAACGAGTTAATCACCAATGGCATATCTAATCAGATTGGCTCGAATCAATCAAATCAGGTTTCTATGAATGGTATTGATAACAATATTGACGCGACACTTTTAAATAATTCTACTTTAGATAAAGAAGATTCCAGCTCCAGCTCCAGCTCCAGCTCCAGCTCCAGTTCCAATCCCAACTCCAGTCCCAACTCCAACTCCAACTCAAATTTGAATTCAATTTCAAATTTCAACTCCTCACTTATAAATAAAAACATCTCTTTTCCTATTGATATTCAATCGGTAGTATCAAATTTACAAAGTCAGAATCAAAGTCAGAATCAAAATCAAAATCAAAATCAAAATCAAAATCAAAATCAAAATCAAAATCAAA